>PVJA010004337.1:21778-87037 GCA_004027025.1 Myocastor coypus
TTTTTTTTTTTTTTTTTTTTTTTTTTTTTTTTTTTTTTTTTTTTTTTTTTTTTTTTTGTCTTTTTGAGTCAGGGTCTCACTGTGCAGTTGAGGCTGGCCTTGAGCTCACTTTTGTAGCCCAGGTTGGTCTCGAACTCGCACTGATCCTCCTGCCTCAGCCTCCCGAGTGCTGGGATTACAGGCGTGCGCCACCACGCCCAGCTCCCATCTCCATTTTTGAGGTATGACCTTTGGGTTATCCAAGTGCATGCATAGGGTTCTCCTACACTAAATAATCTGTGATGCAGCAGCAAATGACAGGGGCTGAGCATTTTGGGACTCTTCTGCTCCATGTGTGAAGCAATCTACAAGACAGTACTCAGCAATTACTCAGCACTTAACTGTTACCAAAGAGATCACAGTGAACTCAAATGGAAAACCAAACATGGTTAGTGAGAAATGCACCCATTTCTGACTTGAAGAACCTGAGGCCCTCTTAGGAGATATTAAACACGGGCAGCAGTTCCAGCTGGTGAGCTCACAGGTAGGTCTGAGGAGAAGACAAGGGGTGATGGAAGCAGGAAAGACACTCTGGGCCAGGGCACTGACCAAAGGTGTGCAGGGCTGCAACAGCAAGCAAGAACACTGAAACAATACCCTGATCTGGAGGCCAGGCACTGACAGGAAATCAGTGCCGGGCTTGGGCTGGGGAGATAGCTCAGCTGTCTAAGTGTCTGCAGGTCAAGTGCAAGGACCCAGATTGGATCCCCAGTGCCACATGCATGCCAGGGTGGCCTTGGAAACCCACACATATCATGTGGGCCCCAAAACCAGCCATAGGGGTGCACGCCTGTAATCCCAGCGCTGGGGAGGCTAAGGAAGGAGGCTCACTCCAGTCTGAACTGTGTAGCAAGTCTGATAATTTTTTTTTTTTTTTAGTCAGGCTTCAACGGCTTCAGTAAAGAGGTTTTTATGAAGGTTTACTTTGAGGTAAAGGCTGGCTACTGCAAATGGTTGAAAAATTTCAAAGGGTATAAAGGGGTTTAGGTCTGTGAAAGGAACAGTCATTAAAAGAATTGGTAAAGCTAACTGATAATAGATCAATCATATTTTAATTGGAGTTAATCAGACTCCAGTGCTAATTGCTGGATGATCTTTCAGGTTGAGGAAGAAACAGAGGGGCCTAGGGGACTCATTTCCTTGATGACAGTCGTGTACTGCTGTTGTGTTGTGGTAAGTTTGGACACACTGCTGCTCGATTAGAAAATACCACTAACTGGGATTGTAAACTCTCAGCACCAGTAAGGAAATAAAGAAGTGGGAGGGCTGGGGACCTCAGTAGAATAAGTACCTGCCTGGCAAGCATATAAGGTCCTGGGTTAAATTCTTGGTACTGGAAAAAAAAAAAAAAGGTGGGAGTTTAAAGGAAGATGATTCATTTGGAAAAGGGTGGTAAAGGAGAAGATGGATAGCTACTCTGAAGAACAGAGGGCAGCAAAAATGTAACTTCCTGCATATCTTTGTCCTCAGTTCCTTTTATTAGGACTGGTGTCCCTCCCTGTGTGAGTACCTGGAACTGGGAACAATCTGATTGGCTCTCTGGCTATAAGCACATTTGTGTGCCTGTTTTTCAACCCTTTGATTCCTTCCTGTCCTTTTGAGATGGCTAAGTGTAGGGAGGAGAAAGTCGCATAGAGGGGCAGCTCAGAGTGAGAAATTAAGTGAAGCATATAGTTGGTGCAGTACTACACTGACCGCAAGTGAGAACACACTTACGTGTATAGGTAGGTGTGTGTTTACGTACTAAGGAAGAGAGGTGACCATGTCTTGACTCTGCATTTTGTTATGGGGTACTGGTGGTGATGGAGGAGGCCGAGGACATGGGGGTGGTGCTGGTGCTGGTGCTGGTGCTGGTGCTGGTATTGGTGGTGGTGTGAGCTTACCCTGATCTCTTTGTGCTTCTAGCTACATCTGTGTTTTCCTTATCAACTCTTCCTGATAAATTCTTATGTTTATTGTGCTACCTGTAGTCTTTTCAGCTCTGGTTTCTTTCTTTTTCTTTACCTTTGTTTTTCTAAGTATTCTAATCTAACTGTAGAGGCAAAAGCTGACTTGCATAAGATTTCCTATTCATTTCCTTCATAGAGCTTACTGAGGTCCTATTTCATACCTTTTCCTATCTATGACTTCCGTATCCCTGGAAAAGAGATGAGGAAAGGACATTGTGAGGCCAAGATAAAAAGCGTAGAAGCCAAAGCAGCGGAGAGCTGAAGGCCACTGACAACAAAGGGCTTTGGCAGAAAGGAAGTCGAAGGGGTCTGAGGCAGGGCACCCAGGAAGTCATGAAGGTGAACCTTAAGTAGAATTCGCAGGCTGCAGCCTCAGGGAGTGACCACTTTAAGCCCTAAGAAATGGCTTTGAGGCCCCCATGTAAAGTAGACTCAATATGTATTACTGTTTATTTTGACGATAGCAATATCACTATGTATTGTAATAAAAGTAACTTTAAAAAGCTATGCTTTGTGGGAACTTTTACTTAAGGGCTGACAAGGAGGATAAAAAGAAAGAAGGGAATGAGGAAGAATTTTCATAAAAATTGAAACTGAAACAACTGTGCCTCCGCACTTAAACCTAACAGGATAGTAGAGATTCCGTAAGCAAAGCAACAGCAGGGATTTTTACACTTGGCGAATATAAGCCACACCATTTTCTATTTGCTTTCTTAACTCAGCCCTTATCTAAATGAGCATAAATATTTCAGAGAAACTTTCTAAATCCAAATTTTCCCTGGAAATGAAATCATATGGCTCACTAAGCTTTAAACTCACCCAGAGGCAAGCACAGGGTCATCCATTGAAAATCCCGTCATTCCGTGGATTCCTTCCCAATGCTCACTGTCAAATTCAGCACTGTTTGTACATAGCCTGCCTGTTAGCAACGAAATTGTTTCTAATTTATGTTCTATTTAAAATTGATGTCTGCCTTTAATTGGGAAGTTTATTTAAAAATCAGAGAAGTAAAACAGATTACCCAGGAAAATGAAGACAGAGGCATTGAAATACACTTAGCAGGTGTCTTACTGTTTGGAGAATTCATTTAATTTCTGCCTTGAAACATTCTCAAATTCAGAGATCCTCCCCTTTTTAAAATTAGGAGCGATATTATAAAAGAAACAGACTGTTTCGTTTTATAGGCTTTCTTTGTAGTCATCAGATATGATGTGAGCTGCTTTGCTGAAGCAATACATGTGTGATGATTCTACAATACCTTCCTGTCCCTTCAGTGAAAGAATTTGGAGCTATGAGAAAATAGTAGAATAATGAGCTTCTGTATGCAGGTTAATATGTGCAGTAGTGAGGGAAAGCCACTCACCAATGCTTGTGAAATACTTAGACAGCATTTGGGTAACTTGCAAACCATGGTTAAGTGAACACTGGCTAGCACTCCACACCTCGTGAGCTACTCGAGAGACCTACAAGGAGTTCCTTTCATACTAATTATTTCATTTAAGTGCTACTCCTAAGAGAATAAGCCTATTCTTCAAAAGAAATAATCAGTAAATTTAAATAGATATCTTTTGATCTTCAATTACTGGGTAAGAGGTCTATAAAAACACACACAAGATAAAGACATTAAATGCTAAGCTTGAATGATTATATCAATATTCTGAGAGACTCAAGGATTTGGTTTCAAATGAAATCTCCAAAGTTCTAAACATAACCCTTGACTTTGACTCTTTAGTAAGATATCCTATTCATTTCTTTAATAGAGCTTACTGAGGCCTTATTCCATTGGGCCTTGGAATAGGGCCATTGCCATTTTTTCCTTAATAATTTTGTTACCCAGAGTGGTGTAGAGACCAGCAGCATGATGTCACAGATATTGATTAGAAATGTAGGTGGTAAGGCCCCATCCAAACCTGATACCTCATCAGCATGTACATTTTTAAATGCCCCAGTACTTCATAAGTACAGTATAGCTTAAAAAATTTTGGTCTACAATACCCTGAAGCAGTGGCCTTTTACAGCAGGTAGATGAGGAAGGGAGTAAACAATATAGCACGGGGACTTTTCAGATGCCCTGGTCTTTCATGTAGGAAATAAAAGCAAATACTAAAAAAGTTATTGGGGCTAAAAGAATTAGCATATCAGATCTTAGAGCTAATATGTCAATATGTAGAGTCTGAGAACACAAACACACACACACACACACACACACACCAATCTGTTTTCATAGATGAGCAATAAAGGGTCTGAAAATCAAAATAAAGAATTTGAAAATTTAAGAAAAGAATTTCATTTTCAGTAGCACCAAAAGAATAAAATTCTTAGGAATAAATTTAACAAAGGAGGTATAGGATTCACACACTGAAAATTATTGCTAAAAAAAAAAAAGAAAAATAAATAAGTGGAAAGCTATTCTGTGATCATGAACTAGAGAACTTAATGTTGTTAAGCTGTCAGTACTCTTCAATATGATCCAAAGATACAGTATAATCCCTACCAGAATCTCAACAGCCTTTTGTGTAGAAAAAGAAAAGCTGATCCCAATATTCATGTGGAATTACAAGGGCAAAGCGATCTTGAAAAATAGGAACTCACACTTCCAGATTTTCAATCTTACTACAAGGCTACATTGATTAAAATAGGCTAGCATACTAGTATAAAAATAGATACATAAATAGTGGGCTAGGAGTGCCCCAAAGTAAAACCATATATTTGTAGCCTTGTTATTTTTTATAAAGATACAAAATTTATTTAAGGGAAAATCTATTTTCAGCAAATTGGGGAAGAGTACCTAGATGTGCATATATGAAAGAATGAAGTTAGGTGCATACATCATACCATACGCAACAGGTAACTCAAAGTTGAGCAAAACTCTAAATAAAAGAGGCAAAGCTGTGGTATTCTGAAAAGGAAACGTGGGAAGAATAGTTATTATCTGGGATACGGAAATGGTCTTTTAGGTAGCAAAAATACAAGCAGAAAAGTTGAAAATAACTTGGTGTTTATCAAATTTAAATCTGGCTGGTAAAGCATACTATGAGCAGAGGGCTTAAATAAACATTTCTCTAGAGAAGACATACAAATATCCATCAAGCACATAAAAAGATATTCAACATCATTAGATATTAGGGAAGTGCAAATAAGTATGAGAATGAGTTGGCCTCTCTCTTTCTCCCTCCCTCTCTCCTTCTTCCTCCCCCTCCCTCCCTCCTCCTCCCTCTCTCTCTCTCTCTCACACACACACACACACACACACACACACACACACACAAAGATGGTTATAAAACTAAATAGAAACAGAGCCAATGTTGTTGAGGATATACAGAAACTGGAACACTTCAGAATAAAAACTGGCAACACTGATATGGAATTCAGCATGATGGCTACTCAGTGAGTTAAGCATAGAAATAGGATAAAACCGGGCCATTCTATTCCTAGGCATTTATCCAAAAGAACTGAAAACAGGTGTTGAAAAAACCAAACAGTGTTCATAGACAAAAAATGAAAATATATCAGTTGATAGTTAAACAAAATTAAGATACACATACAATGGAACATTATTTAGCCATAAAGAATTATGTATGTAGATAGATAGACAGATGTATCTATAGACATATATCTATTATACATCTATAGATATCTATGTCTATCTATATGTATATATATATATATATATATATATATATATATCATGTATAGGCAGGGAGAATATACAAAGTGAAAGAAATCAGCCAAAGGTCACTTATTCTGTGACAGCATTTACATAAAATATCCAGAATACAAGAATACATAGAACAGTAGGTCATGGCCTTTGGGGCCTGAAGGGAGAAAAGAATAGAGGTTGACTGTTGAGTGGTTGGTTTGATGTTTCTTGCTGGCATAACAAAAACAATCTGTAACTAGGTAGTCATGTTCAGCATTGTAAATTTATGCAGTGTCATTAGAGGTAAACTTCCATTTATCATCATTAAAAAACTTATCCTTGTTCCAGGCATTTTTGTAGCTCACTGTTGCCTGTGGATGCATTTAATCCTCCCAATCATGTAGCTCAGGTACAACTAAGGGACCCCATACAAAAAGGGAGTAGAATGTTGGTTCAAATACGTGCAACACTTGCTGAGGATTATCCCAGAACAATGCAAAGGCTCTGGAATTTAACTGCGGATCCTTTGCATGAAGGCTATTATGCCCCACACTGCTTGAAAGAGAGCTGCCTACTCCGTGCCATACTCTAAAGCGCTGTGTACTGCTGCCTCAGATCAGGTACGGGATTGTGCAGGGTTTGATGGCAATCGATCATCAAAGAACACTTAAGTTCTGCCTTTGAATAGGGAAATGCTTTATATAATTTTATTTGTTATTTATTTTTGTATGGGGAACCAAACTCTGGACCTCATGTTTTCCAGGCAGCCACTATGACACTGAGCTGTGTTCCCAACCTTGTGATACAATATTAATTGAAAGGGGCTGGGGAGATAATTCAGTGTTCTAAGCACCTGGCTGGCAAGAGCAAGGTCCTGAGTTTGATCACGTGTACCGCATGCTGTGCCAGGCACCGAAACCAAGTGTGGTGGTGCACACATGTAATCCCAGTGCTGGGGAGGCTGAGGTAGGAGGATCACTACAAGTCTGAGAGGTATAGCAAGACCCTGTACCAAATAAATAAAATAAATTTTAAAAACATATTTATTGAAAACAAAACACATTGTAAACAATAAAAGAAGTATTTAGATATAATAGGTATATACCTACACACTCTACACAAGGAAAAACAATTCAGAATATTCAGTTTTATATTACTATCCCATATCCATACATGCCCACATATAATATGTGGTTTTAATTTTCCCTTATTTAGCTTTAGATATTTCAGATTTTTCCAAAATGAGACTATGAACATAAAACAATAAATATATTTTAAAGAATTGGGGTTTTTTTTGCTAGCTTTATTGATGATGGTTATCCATTGAAATCATTCAAATACAGAGATGCTGCGAGTTTACTTCCTTTTCCCATATTTATAAAGATATTGTGACTTTAAACTTGGTTTTTGCTTTTGAATAAAATTTTCATGCGATTTAAGCACTGGTGTTTTAAAGAAGATCTTTAAATAATATTATTTAAAGGAGCTTGGAGATAAGATCACAAATCCAATTTATAAAACCACTCAGCAACAACTGGAAAATATTTGCAATGACTTGGAAAATCAGATTAGATGATGAATCACTGAAGATGGTTTTAATCTTGAATCCAATGAATATTGCTGTTTTAAAATATTAGGAGGATGATTCTGTACACCGTTTTTAGTTTTCTCCCTTTCTGAACTTTAAAGATTATTTTTAATGAAGGACTTAACAAATAATATATAATCACCTTATAAAATCTATGAACGTGGGCATACATGAGCCCCTGAGGAAAACCTCTAAGATCCTCCTACATTTCAGTGCAAATATACATCTACCTAGAGAAACTGTTAATAACATAGATTCTGGCTCTCTACATTTCAAACAACTCTCAGCAGTGGCTACCGTCTAAAAGCTGCATCAAGAATAACCAGACTATCAGCCTCCTGTAAGCCTGGAAATTAATAACCTGCACCTCAGAGAACACACCTCACCTCTAAACTCACTCCTACTGTAACTGCAATACTTTCCAAAGTGATTTTCCTGTCTTCAGTCTCACCCCATACCATTACTATTATCCACATGGTTTCCAAGGTAACCTAAAGCGTAAATTTGTTTCAGCTACTCTCTCGCATGGAATGTGTTCCATTCCTCATCAAGTCTCCAATGCCAGTGCCTACAGCAGCCAGGCATTATCTTATGGATGAGTGGGAAGAGAGATGGGGATGTGAAAGGACTGAGGCCGCAGTAAGCCAGAGCACATGGGCTGTTTCTAAACCAAGCTGGTCTTATACTGGGCTCTAGACAAGAACTGCTAGGTCCACGTGGAAAGCTGAGCCTGATGATGCCAGACCTTCCAATTTGCTGGAAGGCACAGAAAATCAGGACTCCTTTTTGTTCATTTTAAAGTTGACAGTGATTCTCTTCTTCTTAAGCCTCAGGTACTCTAATACTAAGACTGAGATCCAGATGTGGATAATTTGTCAAAACTCCCCAGGTGATTCCACTGCATAACCATGGCAACAAGCACTAATCCAAGTACTCCCCTGGGGTCCCTCCCACAATGGACTCACAAGGGTTGAGGCTGCAGAACACAGGTTTGCTCCTGAAGGCAGGTCTGTGATCATGATTTTGCATGTACAGAGGAAAGGAATGCTTATGCTTTCTCAAAGGAGAGACTAAAGTAGGGAAGTAGTTGTTAACAAATTATTTTAATACATCCTACAACTAATGCTAAGCTCCAAAGATTAAATTTAAGCCTCGGAATATTGAGTTTATATAGGCTGTAATTTAGAGTACTGAATAGAAGCCCTTAACCAAAGGACGGCTTATCATTTTCTATGTCTTCTAATTCTTTTTCTGTTAAATATATAAAGGGAAAATATTCTTTATATTCAGCAAAGTTTTATGTTTTTAGTACTGGAAACAGAACTCAGGATCTTGAGCTTGCCAGGCAGCCATTATGTCACTGAGCTATATCCCCAGCCCTCAGCATAGTTTAAAACAACCACCCATTGTCAAATACTGGCTTAGCAAATCTTTAACTCAATTATTAAGACATGCTGAATAAGATAACAGGTTGATTACAGCCTATCAAAATTGTTTACTTCTGGTTTTGAATGTATTCCAGAAAAAAAAGATGGAGATAATTTTTGAAGCTTATTGAGAAATATCTTACTGAAAAACAAGCTGTAAAAACGAACTCCCAGCTGTTCCATGTTGCATGGATCACAGAAATAACTGCTTTCCCCATGTATCTGATCACTCATACGAGTGTAACTAATGAGTTCCCAACTCAACATCTTCCTTCTTGGCAGGAAGCACTTCCAGGCCTCTCTACAAACCAGAACCCAAGCAAAAGTTTGATGTATGATATGCTGCTTCCTGTTCAAGGACTCACACAGTTGGATTCCTTCCCCAAGAAGAAGTATGATCATTGAGAAACCTCATATGAAAGCTATTTAAAAGTTTCCCTGATACATGGTAAAATAAACAGCATTAAGGAGGCCACTACTGAAAAGGGAGTGCTTTCACAAATATGTCTACTTCAAGTTTCAATGTTCCACCTTTAAAGTGAGGTTACTGAGGTTTGGAGAGGCCAAGTATACCCAAAGTTATGACAATGTGTGAAAGAGCAAAAACTTGAACCTATTTTTCCTTCATGTAGTTATAGCCTATTAGAGATTATAGCCAACTTGCAGAATATATTCTAGACTGGAATATGAGAAAACATAGAAATAAAATATAGAATCATGAGCACTCTGCCTTCATAGTTTTCCTTTCTTGTGTATATTTGTTAAGAAAATGAGAGGATGGGGGGCTTGCCTGCTAGCTCAGTTGTTTGAGAAAATCAGAGGTTAACAAAGATGGCTGAGCACAATATCGAAGGATCAAAGATCACCAGGTCTCTCCAGCATACCTAATGCTGAAGTAGAATTAACTTCACAGTCAGCTGACCTGTGTAATCACACAGGGCCTTGTGCTGAAAAAGAACTGAATGCTTGATTTAATGCTCTGCTGTTACTACACTGAAGTTCTCAGTAGTGTTTAAAGAAATGCCTTCATTTTTCCAGGTTTCCCTGTGCGACACAGGTTGTGGAATTTATCCTTCCTCTAAAGGCCAACAAAGTGAGAGTCAGATGTGTAGATGACAGAACTTTCACTGGCTTGGCAGGCTGGGATGATGTTAGATGCCACAGACAGCATAGATGCTGGGAAGAACTTTCTGGGATGATGGGTTTGCTTCCCATTTGCCTGCTCATTACTTGACTTTGATTCTTTTTATTGTATGTGCTGCCAAAGCGGGCCTGACTTTGTGCTTTCATGTGGTAAAAAATTGTCATCTTAGTCCAGTACAAGCAAGAGGAGAAAAGCAACTACAGGAGAGCAATAGCGTCTTCCGGGGTTGTTGCCTAATGCACTTGCATGGTAAAAGTGAAAAGCAACTTGACCTTCAATGGTACCAGCTCTAACTCCCCACAACATAAACTGGATAGAATACAACCTAGGGAAATAAGTCTTACAACAAACCAGGGTCCAGAGGTCCTCCAAAGAGGCACACTTCTGTGGGGTACAGGAAGGCTCTAAGAATGAAATCCAGATGTGAATAATTTGTCAAAAGTCTACAGCTGAGTCCAGCGCATAGCCAGAGTGAGAAGCACTAAGCCAAGTACTCCTGTAGGGTTCCTCTCACAGTGCTCCTGGAGAAGCAAGGGTCAAGGCTGCAGAATATGGTCTGCTCCGGAAGCCAGGCTTGTGAGCATATTTCACGTGTGCAGGGGAATGCTTATGCTTTCTCAAAGGAGAGACTGTAACCAGCAAGTCTTTTTTTAGACATTAATGTAGCGGGGCAGGAAGACTAGGTCTGGCCAAGCCCCATCTGTGTTAAGGGCTGTTCTTTAAGAGTATTCCCCTCAAGTCACCTATAAGGAACCAGTTGAAGTACTGGTCTTCATATATCCTATGCCTTACCAGCTAGAGTTGGTACTGTCTCAAGGGGACAGTTTAATCTTAGGAGAAAAAGGACAGCAACTTTTGATAAGTGTAACACAAAGAAATATGTAAATTGGGGTAGCAGAAATAATGTACTGGATATACAAAAAATCTAAAATATCAGGCCAGCCAAGTAGCTCAGTGGATTAAAGCACCTGAAAGCAGGCGCAGGGGTCTGCTGTGCTGGCCCTACCCCCAGGGCATGCTGTGACAGCAACTGAGGCTGGGCTCGGTGGTGCCTGCCTGTAATCCCAGCTCTTAGGAGGCTGTAAACAGGTGGATCACTACAAATCTGATCTAGTAATGAGAACTTGAACACCCTGTAGACCCTTCTCTAAAATACAAAAAGGATTAGAGAGAGAGAGAGAATGAGATCTAAAAGATATGCTGGGGGGATTGCTCAGTGGTCTAAGCACCTGCCTGACAAGCACACCATGTTGTGCCACTATGTCTGAAATTGTGTGTGGTGGTACATACCTATAATCCCCGTGCTGGAAGGGGGGGCTGAGATAGGAAGATCACTACAAGTCCAAGTGATACTATAGCAAGACACTGTACTAAATAAGTGAAAGATAGATGATATAGATATAGATATAGATATAGATATAGATATAGATATAGATATAGATATAGATATTTAAGACACCAGATAGCCAAATCAGGGGGAAAATCTATGTCAGGGGATGGGTATGAAAAGCATCACATCTGAAAGTGAGGAACTTGGTGAGAGATCTGAACAGCAGAACAGTGAGAAAAAGAACAAAGTGGAAGCTGAGAGGTCAGGATGGGGCGCAGAAATGAAGGAGGCATTTAAGAGCTGTGATAGCTAGGAATGGAAGATAGTACCTATGTAGCAGGACTTGCCAGAGTTGTGCTGCAAGTACAAATTACTATGATAATGAGCACAAAAATATTCAAAGAAGATGCCAGTAGAGCAGTGGGAAGAAACTCAATGAAATCTATGACTTAATGCCATTTATGCAAAGTGAAAACATAACTCTATGTGCTTTAGAAGCCAGGATACAGTATATCTCAGGATACACTAGGCCCATTGAGAGGGATATCTATGAGGTGGGAATAATAAACAGATAAGAGAATAAAGCAGAAAATAACACAATAAACCAAATCAGAGTTCAAGCCTGAGATTTCTGATGAATTAAACAGTTTGTGTAACTTCACTCCACAGGCAAAAAAAAAAAAGAAAGTTTTAAAGATAATGGATAGATAAAAGAAAGCTAACTGATTATTTAAAGTCACTGGAAAATTACAATATCTGGGGGGGAGAAAAGAATGCTTCTCACTTCCTCACAGAGAAAAATACTTAATAAACAGACATTAATTAAATACATTTTTAATTCCAAGCACTGTCCTAAGTATCAGGAATCCCAAAATGAGCAAGATGCTGCCTCCACTTTAAAGACAGTGTGCTATTTTTGCCAGCCCAACCCTATTTCTTGAGGTCAGCTCTAGGAGTATTTAGTATGCTCATGCAGCTTTAAATAAACTAAGCATACTGCAACATGATACTATCTCCTCTATGGAATCTGAAAGCTAAATTTTTTATTATAACTATTAGTTCATTTTAATTACACAAAACAGTGGGTTTCGTTGTGACACCTGCATCCGTGTATGTATCATACTTTGACTGTACACGCTTCTTATTCCCTCTTCCTCCTACCTGTCATTGTTACTGTCCCCTTCCCTGAAACTCCTGTCCTAGTGAAGGACAATTTTCAAGACTTCTAGGCTCAGCTCTCCTCACCGCAGGAATCTCTCCTATGTCCCAACCTGTGATGACTCTGAATTCTTTTAGTTCCTTCTTATGGAGTGGCTGTGGGTATACCATGTCTCAGAGACAACTCTCAGTCTTTCACTTTTCCCATGGATAAACCAGTCTGCCAGCTGTCTGCCTTATTCTGCAGAAAACCTTATCTAACCAACTACTCATGGCTCATCCATGTGCCCAAACCTCATCCTTCTCGAGAGCAGACCTGGGTCACCCCAGAACAGTGCTATTCCCTCCCCTGTGCTTACACAGGTTGGGCTGTCACCACACATGGGACTCAGGGACACTGCTATTTTGTATAATTTGTGCCTTTTCACTGGACTGCTAGTATCTAGGTCAATGGCAAATGTCTTAAAAACCCCTTTATCAAGAGCATGCTTGATTATTTATCTCTAGTTGGTTGATCCAACATAAATAGCTGTTTGATATGTTGATAATTTCTAAAAGTGATATTGAGATAGGGGGTGCCATAGGTCAACCAATAATTAGGAAAGAAAATCTTTACATCAAAAAGAATGTTTTACATGAAGATATGAATAGAAACTGTCAATTAAAAAAATTAATACTTATTTTTTAAAAATAAGTTCACATGCAATAATGCTGCAGGGAAACAGGATTCTCTATCTCAGTCTGTGAATACAGTTTAACTTGAAAACTACTTGAGTGCTTGGAGCAATATTCAGATTTTGTATGAGATTCTAAGTAGTCTGAACCTTAAAAGACTCTTCTGGAACCAAAAAAAGTTAATAAAGAATTTATACCTTTTAAATTAACATTTGGCTCTTGATAAGCTTATAAAGAATGTATAGAAAAATATTTAATCCTACAATTTGAATTTCACCATATAATGGAGTATTTTCAGTGAAAAGGTATTAGATTAAAATAAATGTGCTTGTGATAAACTTTTCAATGAGGAAAAAAGGATGATTCTAATGGCATATGTCTCAAGTTGTGTGTAGAATGACCAAAAAGTGACTTGCAAGCATTGATAATGAGTCCCTTTCTACTGAAGGACTTTCATTTTCCTTACAGTTGTAAAACTTCCTGTGAGTCACTTGGCACAAAAAAAAATTACTTAAAAATTATTTCTACTAAAAAAGAAAACAGTTTGATTAAAAAATAAGCCAAAGACCTTAAAACATACGTTAGCAAAGATAATATCTACACCAAGAAGGTTCTACAATGCCACACCACTACATATGTGTTAGAATGGCCACACTACAGAGCACTGACAATATCATATGCTGGCAAAGACATGGAACGGAAGTAAGTCTCATTCGTTGCAAGCAGAAATATAAAACAGTACAGCCACTTTAGAACATATTTTGAAATTTTAACAAAACTAAACATACGCATTGTATGATCTGGGAATTACTCTCCTTAGTCTTTAGCCAATTAATTAAATAGTTATGGCTACACAAACGCATGCACATGTTTATAATGGCCTAATTAACAATTGCCCAAATATTGAAGCAATTAAGATATCTTCAGGAATGAATAATCTATTGAATAATCTATTCAATAGAATATTAACACACATCAAATAAAAAATTAACATACTAAACCAATAAAATAACTCTAAAAAAAATTTAAAGAACTTTAAAAAAAAAAAGTAGTCCTTACCAGGTCAACAGTCATATACCTTTAAGCCTAAAGCAAACATTTTGAGTATCTATGATACACTCCAATGTTCAAATAGAATCAAGAAGCCAATCCTAAACAAAAAAGGGTGAAGATCCCAAGAGAAGAGTTAAGTGTAAGCAAATGCAATCTCCTGCCTCCACTCTACCCAGAAACCTCCATCCTCCCATTTTCAACCACTGCCTAGCAGTACTGGCCCATTATTTCCCAGAAGTCCTTGATATGGTTTTACCTACAACCACCAACTATCGACCACATTACTACTATAAAGTTTTCTAGATCTAGAGAATGATTGTAACATTCACTGTTCCCACTCAGCCCACTATGATGGACTTTTACTTTCATGTAGACCGATATGAAACACCTGTAAAGAACTTTGGATAGTACTGACAGATCCCACAGGTGCAGCTGAGCCTTACTTCCAACTAACAAGACACAACAGAGAGAGAAGCAATTGAGGCACAGCTGCTGTTGCCTCTGGCTTTCAGGGCTCTGTTTTCCTTCATTCTGTCTACTTAACAAGTGCTAGCCTGGCTGGCAGCCATTGTTTCTTGCAGAGTGGAGAAATCTTAAGCAAGTGAATGAGCTAAGGAAATTTAAGTGGGCATAGCGATCACAGGAGCAAACTATACCTGGCAATCATAAATGTGAGAACACGATGAGATCTCAGCACAGGTAAAATGATTTTTATAGAAAGTGAATGAAGTATAACATTTAGGAATTTAAGCCTTGGTTTAGCCAAAAATGCCACTGCCACTGCCACAGCACTTCAGCCAAGTTGATTTGCATCTCTAAGCCTCTATTTTGTTTGGCTTAATCCATAAAACAAAGCATGCATTAAAAAAATCTAGCCCTTAGGAATTCTGTGATAATTTACATAATGCATTTATTGAAGACAACAATAATGACCACTCCTGAATATCTATCATCCTTTGCTTAACTTTCTAATTTCTTAACTATTATTTTTCTATTTTCTTTAAAATAATAAAAAAAATCATGTATCTATTCTACTTAGTACAATGGCAGGTGTGCAGTACCTAGTCCAAAATATACAGTTACTTTTGGAAAATCCTCCTGCTTGTTTGTAATTATTCTCTGAGCCTGGGAATGAGCAGGGTGATAGCAGCTTTTCTTTAAATCATGGGTTATTCAAAGGCAAGTTTTGGGCTGGTGAGATGGTTCAGTGGTCTAAAGTGCCTACTTAGGAAAGCTTAAGCAACCTCAGGGACCATGGTTCGATTCCCAGCACCACATGCTGCCCCAGCCCCTCCCACAGGGCAGGCTGAACTGGCCATTAAAAAAAAAAGCCTTCTCAAAGGCAGGTTTTTGTTTGTTTTTTGGTTTTCCTCTAAATTACTCATACAAGCATATTCAAGAGCCATGTATGCATGTTTGAATTATTCTTACTGTGCACAGTGTCTCTTACCTTTGCTTTTGCACTCAGTTGCTCATGCTTACGAATCAATTCTTCATTGTCTGAAAGCGACGAACCTAGACTTTGCTCTTGTAAATCTCTTATCGTTTTCTGAAACCAACAAGTAACCTAGGTAAGAAGCAACAAAGAAAAATCAAAATACAATGATCAGGATAAGTAGGGGGAAACTCAACCAGTTTTGTAATCTTTGAAAACCTAAGCTATTTTAATTTCTCTTAATATGAATTTAATCTCATATTAAGCTAACACGATCCATTTTTTCATCATTTCAACCTCTATGCACTTAAGAGAGAACAATAACCCCAAAAGTATAAAAATGACTTATTATATGGCATGAAGAAAATAATTTAGAATCTAGAGAAGAGAACTAAAATGGATTCCTAAGTAGCCCATAAATCATGTATTCTTTTTAAACGTGTCTTCTCTCCTGGATACAAACACAAACCTGAGCATAGTTACATAGACCTACATAGAGATATTAAGTAGTAGAATTATACCTCATACCATAAAAAGACAATTTAGAAATAGTTTACTGCCATTGCTAGAAATCTGTATTCAGAAAGGAAGTGGAAAAGTTATTAAAATCAGTGACATTGTAAATGGCCAGAGGCGTGATCACATTTGCGTAGCCTTCCTTTGTAATACAAGTCATATGCACTGCTAAAAAGGCAAATATCAAGGAACCTTAATGAAGTCATATATTTCTACTTTCTCGGTGCATGCTAGGAATTGAACTCACAGCCTCCCATACAATAAGCGCATGTGCTGCCTCTGAACATCACCCCAGCTCCTAAATGACATACTCTTAAAGATGTCATAACTCAGTTTAGAATCATATTCCAAACTTCCGGATAATTTCTTCATTCCAAGTAAATAATGACAGTTGGAATTTTTACTCTCAAGTCCTGTGCAACCTTATCTTCTCGTCTCCTAAGAGGCTACCTCACACTAAGCAGTTTTCTAGTTGATTTTGAGCATTGTCTCTATTTTTTTCAACAAACCTGTTATAGTTTATGTCTAGTTGTCCCCCCAAAGCCTCATGCAATCATGGGGCTGGGACTTGTAGAGTTTGAAACTTGATTCATGATCCCTGGGATTATATGTTTTAGCACTGATGGGATTATGGGTCTGAGTACTTTTGGGATTATGAATGTGGCCTAAGGCGGATAGGCTGAGGCAAAGAACTTAATGCAATATAAAGAGAGACAGAGAGACAGATACATGCCGTTGCTCTGCTACCCTAGTTGGTTGGTTGCCTCTGTCGTGATTGTTGCTATTCCACCACCATGAACTGGATGCTCTCTGCCCTGTTCCACTCAGCCTTGGGCCAGCCAAATATGGACTGAAACCTCCAGTAACTGTGAGCTAAATAAACCTTTCCTTCCTTCATTTTGGGTGTTGGGTATTTGTCCCAACAATGAGAGAAAAGCAACTAAGACAAAATCTAACAGAAGTATAATGTTATCACTGTTGAGACAATTTAAATGAGTTTTGGAGAAGCTAAGCAGCACAGCCAAGACCATGTAGAAAGGGACGAAGTTGAGATCTGTCACAAAATCTATAGGATTCCAAAATCCATTTTCTTTCTACTGTGCCCTGCTACCATCCGTGGCTAACCTGAAGTCTTGCACCACTGTCATCAGGAGGAGTGACTTGAAATCTGAAAAGTGAATACTGCCAGCCCATTGAAAGTCATGGCACATTCTAAATCTGATGTTATGTCTCTCTCAAACATTGGTTGTCCTGCCCATAACAGCCACAGAAATTTGTCCAAGTCCTGTAACATAGACACATGAAGCACGCAGCTAAGGAGGAAGTTAGATTAGGTCTGCAACTGGCAATAAAAGTGCCCCACACATGCTCATACTATAGAAGTCAAGAGTTCAAGGCTCACCTAGAGTTGCATGCTCCAGGACTATTGCACAGCTGATAGCACAAAGTTAATTATAAGAGCAAAATTTCTGCACCAATCCTTAGCATTTTCCAACAGGAGGTTTCCTTCAGCTTTTTTCTAGTTGCTAATCTTTGTTATCTATAATTATAGTTCAGTATCAGTGCCAAGAAAAGAATAATGATCAACTCATGTGACATATACCTCATCTTCTTCAGAATACTTAGTAATATATAAACTCTACCAGTAGTCCCTATTTAAAACATTATAATTATGAAGTCAGTCTGCTTTTCTGATGTCCCAGTCAGAACTAGATGACATAAGCATGTTGAACACACAGAGTACTTTACCAAAAGCTATAAAATTTATTCTAATTTAATTTTTATAAAACAAAATAACTTCTCACAAGAGCTGTAAGTTCATATAAAAACACAACTAGAAAAATTTTATATTTTCCTCAAAGTAAAGTGTAACATGTATACAGCTAAATTCCGAGATTGTTTATTTTATTTCATTAAGCATTCGCAGCAAGGTTTGTGGCCAGTGAGATGGTTCAGCAGTCTAAAGAGCCTGCTTAGGCAAGCTTAGGCAACTGCAGGGACCACAGTTGGATCCCTGGAACCACATGCTGCGCCAGCCCCACCCCAGGGCAGGCTGAGCCGGCCGTAATGTATTTTTAAAGAAAGGGGGGAGCAAGGTTTATCTATTCTTAAAGGGAAGGGATCTAGCAAGCTCAACAATGCTTTCATAGGAGCAGTTCATAGAGAGCTGAGTGGATGAAATGTGGAGCCAACAGGTGTCTGCTAATCTCCCAAAGCAGGTGAAAGCCTGAACCCTCAGATAATCCCATTACATTTTGTGAGTCAAAACCTTGTCATGTAGCACTTGCCAGCAATGATGAAAGCCTACGAGAAGTTGTTCTGAGTTCTAAATGGCATCAACTGACCTCATCTCCGGGACTGGGCCAGTACCATTTCAATCCCACAGCATACTATACTCACAAGGGAATACGACTTCCTACAACAGAATGGAGATAAAGAACTGAGGTGACATTCAGTTCTCCACATTTCTTCCTATTGAAGCAGCTCAACTCTATATCTAGATAGTGCTACTGCCAGCCAAATCCTAGAAAGAAATACACAACAGGTTGGAACCAAACGTGGACTCCAATCATTGTGAGGGTTCTCCCTCTCATCCCAGGGCATTCACATGCTCAGGCAGTCTCACGGATCACATTTACTATACATGCTGTGGGACACACATGAAAAAGGCTCCCAGAGCTCTGCTGCAGCTAAAATAAGACATGCTAAAGAACCAAGAGTGTGTCACCTGCAGTACCCTGGTACTCAGTAAATCAGTCACTGCTTCCCACAAGTAGTTACTACCAACAGCTGCAGAGATACTCCAAGTGTACTTTTTATAAACTGTTAAATTATATCAGCTGTTGTCCAAAAGCCTGAGTGATTAGTGTGGCAAATGATGCAGTGGGACATTTCAGCATAACATGAACCCTGTATGATATTAAAATATGAGTCACTCTTAAAGAGGAAGTGGAAAGGAAGAACAAAAAGTGTCCAAAGTATACTCTGGAAAACTGGTCCTGGCGTTGGCAGACCATGGGGGAAATGAGTACATTTTTCCTTTCTTGCTTCAGCTCCCATCTTTTTCTTGATCTAAGCAATGTATTTCTGGTCATCCTACCAGCTTTACAGGGCTTCTAGGTCCCCTGAGGAGAGACAAATACTTTGGAGTGGAAATGGGATGGGCCTTTTTATGAGTCAAGCATCTATCCGAAGGTGATAAAAAAGAAAAAGGAAGACAGCAAAAATGAAGAGGCAAATCAAGGATATTTAATAAAAAAGTAATAATAACAGCTGTCTCTAGAGTTTAAAGAGAATGCTGGAAAAATTCTGCCAAGCGGAATAGACATGTACTTCACAATATAGTAACTAATAATTATACATGGCCATGAAAGGCTTGGAGTCCAAGCTGCGATATGTGCTGGAGGTCTAAAATATATATTAGATCCCATAGGCTTTGTATAATACAATGAAAATATTCCATGAAAACTGGTAGCATTCATTATTAGTAGAAGTAGTGTTTTGGATACGTTTGCTTAAACACAATCTACTATTACTTTTTCACTTTTAAAGTAGATTTTTACTTTTTAATGACTACTAGAATATGTGAAATAACATATGTGGATTGCATTATATATGTATTGAATGGTTCTGTTATTCAAGGATGTCATAATACCTCCCCACATTAAATGTAACTTTAAGAACTTAGTTTTAATTCAAGGCAGCTTGAAATTGCAGAGCCATAAGAGTAGTGGAAAGAAGTCCTAGTTTATAAGCACTTATGGGCTGCTGAGTGGGACGGGGGGAAGAACTAATGATCTTTTCAAAGCAGTCAGTTGGCTGAGTGCACGACCCAAGCCCAGGAAGATGGATTCAGGGAGAGCAGATGGGATAACAGGACTCCTCCTCTTCCTGCCTTCCTCCCTTTACCTGACTAGATTTGACATGAACCTTTGGTTCATACAGGAACTGAAGATGCAGGAAAGGTATGCAGTAGTGCACCAGCTGAGTGAGAATGCAGGAGGAGAATGCAGAGGAAGGTATTGCCTTTGGGCAAAAAGGAAATAGTTCTCATTTGTTGGCCATTCTACCCCTGCTCAGGGTGGAAGATGAGAGTGAAGACAATAAGAGGAGTCCACTGAACTTCATGGCCAGGTGCAGGCTCCACTCTGGACCAACTACAGCGTTACCTCATCCAATCTTTCCACCCTTCCTAGGATGGCGTCTTTCGCCTTTTCAACAAATGAAGAAACCGAGACTTAGACAGGTTAAGGAATTTGCCCAAATTCACAAAACTAACAAGAAAAGAAGTACCAGAACTAGGGCCAGGAATGCCACAGTCAGAATTGATACCTCCCAAGCCAGTATATTTATTTTCCTTTCTTATCATACCCATCTACAGAAACAAAGAATTCTGAATAAGTGGTTCCTATTTCTCTGTGTTTATGAAAAAACAATAAAAGCCCAATGCAAGATTTCTGTTATGGAGCCTAATTCTCATATGGACATAGGAGACACTGCCAGTGATATGGATAATGCAAGTGACAAAAACTGCTCTTGGATGGTCACAAATACACAGCTCGGCTGACAGGAGGGTGAACTGCTGAGGCCTGAAGCCACCCATCAGATTGCTAGGAACCATTGCTGCTGCTTTTGGTAGAGGGGTAGAGGGGTAATTTGTCCTTCAATCTAAGATAGGATCTCAGTTTTTGATCATTATTTAAAACTATCCTGGAGGAGCCAAGCTAGCAGTAAGCTGTTCAAGCCACCTGAACAGAAATGCTTAAGGGAAGATGGAAATCTCTTCAAATTACTTTCATTTCATTTCCACACACAGAACACTTCTTGACAAATAACCAATCACTATTAGGGACCAAAAGAATTAAAAAAAAATAAGGGAAACAATAGACATCAATTACTTTTTTGAACTAGAAAAAAAAAAAAAAGAGACTTTTGACAGTCTTTCTTCTGGTTACCAAAATGACACACACGTGTGTGTGTCTATGTGTATTGGAAAGAAGAGAGGTCTCACTGTCTAGTTTGATTCTCAAGAGATGTTAGTATTACAGAAAAAAAAAATAAGCATCCATAAAGTTCAGATTTTTCCTTGTCATTTATTTATAGCAGAACAACCAGGTCTTTGCATTTCATCTGAGGCAATCCAGTCAACTGTGCTCTGTATTTAACCAGGAAATCACTAGACTTCCAACATGTGCTTCTTCCATTAGGTGCTAACATATAATAGAAGAGGTACAAAAACTATGGCGCTGAGGACTGGGAGTAGGGGAAGAAGAAAAATTACTACTGCTCAGCTGAACTGTTTGGCTTAGAGCCAAACAGTTACAACCACTCTTACAAGAGGTTGAGTCTCAATCACTCGCCTGGGGCCAGCTGTTTGTTCATACCCTGTCCAAACTGGACAGGTGTGAGCTGCAGGCCCTCCAGCGCTCTGGGCTGCCTTGTGTCACTTCTCCTCCAGTGTAAATGCAGCCTGTCCCTGTGGACATGTCCCTTTTGTCTCAACTATTGGCTGACTCTGGATTCACAAGTGAATGCAGCCAAAAGCTGCAGAACTAGACTGGTTATAATGCTGTTTTTCTGATGCTCCTAAAAATGTAGATTAAGTTTCTGTTTCTTCATATATTTTAATGCAGATCTAATAACTTGCCTGTTATTTTTTTGGGCTTCATCTTAGAGATTTGAGAAGGACAGTGCTCATGATTTTCTTTTGAAGAACTTGGGAGCCCTCCCTAAATTACTGGAGTCAGCTGGAAGGTATCACTATCTCCTTAAACTATAAAACCCCACGATTCTCTACTGATGGGTAGCTGGAAAACTACAGTACATTATCATGAAGCAAAATTGGTCACTCTACATGCTTTCACAGATGATCTTTGTCCCTGTCTAGAATTATAATTTTATGCAGTTAAATTTTACAACTTATATAAGTGTACTGACTATATTAATATGTTTTGTACATTAATATTATGTAACTTGTATTAATATAATCTCTTCCCACCTATATTTCAAGAAAAATATCGTCAACACCTTCCCTCCCAAATACAGCCCTCAAGTCTTATTTGTGCTTAGATAGGTTCCTTATTTCTAACTACTTAATACAGAAAGCAGGGCTGGGGAGATAGCTTGGTGGTCTAAGCACCTGCCTGGCAAGTGTCAGGACCTGGGTTTGATGCCTGGTACTGCAGGTCATGCTGGCCGCCAAAACTGAGTGTGGTGGCGCATGCCTAAAATCCCAGCACTGGGGAGGCTGGGGACAGGAGGATCACTATGAGTCTGGCTGCATAGCAAGACCCTGTACAAAATAAAGAAAGGAAGATTTTGTAAAAATAGCAGAAAGCAGTTAAGTCCAAGAAAAATCAGTAGTACATATGGAAATCCCTGGATCTAAATTTTATTCTTAGCATTATACTCAATTCACTGAGGGGAATGCCCCTAGCAGTGGAAGGAAGTCTTTGGGGCTTTGTTTTTTCTTTTTCTTTTGCTTTTTTTTTTTTAAAAAAAATCTGGCCAAAGATATCTGAGAGATGGCTTTTGCAATGTAACTCAGAATCCCATAAGTGACCCTGCAATGTAGTCAGTTGTATTCACTACATGGCTGAGTTAAAGAGAGGCAGAGAGCTCTGCAGTAGCAGTGGGACCACAGCTTGACACTCTTACATCACCTTCCCATTTCCTGAATCATGCAGCTTAATGATTCTGATACTCAAGCTTTGCCTAAAACCCTTGACCACTAGAAGAAACGAGAGTCAGAAACTAAAGTTGTTGACATCTGTTTTAAAGCAGGCCATTTATTTTGTTTGCTTATGAGCTCCATATAAAATGCACTAAAATTAATTTGGCCTTTTACTTCATCTTTGGGGCTGTAAAAGTGGGAAAGGAGAGAACAAGTCCCTCTCCCTGGCTGTCAGGGTGGTGGCTGTGCTGAGAACAGTAAAGCCAACTATCTCCAGCCGACTTGAGCGAGAAAGAGTCCAGGGAGTGGAAGGAGATCTACAGGCATCCCAGGACTTGGCAGATGGCCCAGGCTGCAGCGGCTAATTTTGTCACACAGCCGGTGTCAAGATTGGCAGTGATGCTGAGTCTTCCTAAGGAACACAAATCACTTCTGAGAAAGAATTCGGTCACAGTGTATGTCCCAAATCACCCTCACCAACTTATTCATAGGTTTGAGGTAGTTAAAATCTTAAGCTTCCAGATCAAATCAACAGGACAACATCACCCATCCACAGTGGACATTTTCCAAGACCCTAGTGGATGCTTCCAAACCACAGGTAGCATCAAACTCTATATGCTTTTGTTGTACCTCTATCTACAATAAAGTTTATAAATTAGGTACTGGGAGAGATTAACCACAATAACTAATAGTAAAATAGAACTGGGGCTAAGGGTACAGCTCCATGTCAGAGTATAGTCCAATAAAAGTTACACAGAACTAGGGCTGGCCAGATAGCTGAGTGGATTAAAGCATCTGCTTAGGCAGGCTCAGCAATCGGGGGATCCCTGGTGTACCTTGCTGGCCCTGACCCCAGGGCCCACTGGGACTGAGACTGGATGTGGTGGTGCATGCCTATAATCCCAGCACTTGGGAGTCTGAAAACAGGAGGATCACTATGAGTCTGACCTGTGTAATAAGACCCTCTAGACCCTGTACTAAATATATATATATATATATATATATATATATATATATATATATATAATAAAAGCTATGCAGAGTTTTGGCCAGCCAAATAGCTCAGGGCTGGTCAAATAGTTCAGTGGATTAAATCACCTGTAAGGAGGCACAAGGGCTGGGAGTTCTATCCCCAGGCCTTCTGCACTAGCCCCATCCCTGGTGTGTGCTGAGATGGCAACTGAGACTGGGCAAGGTGGCACACACCTGTAATCCCAGCTCCTGGGAGGCTGTAAACAGGAAGATCACTATGAGTCCCATCTAATAGTCAGACCCTGAACATCCTGTAGACCAGCAGTTCTCAACCTGTGGGTTGTGTCCTCAGCGGGGGCCGAATGACCAAAACACAGGGGTCATCTAAAGCCATTGGAAAATACATATTTAAACCCATGCTATGCCATGGCGAAATGTTATTTATTGGAATTGGTAATAAATATTTCTACATAATTAAATATTGTTTTTGTGGTTAATCACTATGTTTAAATTATGCTTGATTTGTAGCAATGAGAATATATAATGCATATCAGGTATTTACATTCCAAATCATAACTGCAGCAAAATTACAGTTTTGAAGTAGCCACCAAAATTATGTTTTGGTTTGGGGCCACTGCACCATGAGGAACTGTATTGCAGGGTCACAGCGTTAGAAAGGTTGAGAACCACTGCTGTAGACCTTTCCTTAAAAATATCAAAAAGAAAAAAATAAGAGTTATGCAGAACTTACAAATTTTTCTGAAATTTTTTATTTAAAGTTCTTGACACAGCTGACTATGTATAGGTAACTAAAACAATAGAAAAGGAAATCTCAAAAAAGAAAAACTACAAATGTGACAAGTTAAATTTAGGCATTCTACCTAATAAGCTTTGAACATTTGGAACTGTACTTCATCAGAAGGCAAAAGCATTTTGTCTGTTCTGCACCTGTTTTAAGGGAGCATAGGTGCCATCAAAGCTTATATTAATAAAATAGCGATCCATTATTTTAACTGCTTAAGAAAACTGGAAGTGAAGAGAGGAATTAGAACAAAGATGACTGATGAATAACAATGTGGATGTCTGAATATCTGATGCGTCCAATCCTAGAAGAGCCGTTTGAATAATATCTTCACAGCTCCCAGTTTGTGAGTGCTTATGGCCGACTGCTTTTGGAAAGGCCAGCTAATTTTCTTTTTTTGGAAAGGAAATTAAATGACCAGCACCACAGCAGTTTAAGACTTATATAAATTGAAGAAAAGATTAAATAAAAGCCACAGATCTTTCTATTTTAATTGGCCTGTGATAGTCTGGTGCACATAATCACAGGCTGTTCTTTCTTTATCATCATTTTTCAGATGTAAAAATATGCGCTTGTTTTGCATCGAACAAAGAGCAGCCGCCCTTTCTTTTTAGCTCTGGTAGCATCTTATTTTGCAGATAATCTGCTTTGTTAATGAAAATCAGGAGCAGCTTGGGATATTTTGTGCATAATTAATTATCCCAGCAAGAAGATTTATGAATGTAATTTTTCTCAATTGCTTCAATCAGACATAAGTGAGACAAACAAATATTTAAAACTAAGTTATTCATTCCTTCTCTGTATGAGAGGGCCAAGGACATCTAGGAGAATTAAGACATGAGAACAGTAAATCTTTCTATCACACAAACATGGAAGATATACATCTTTGGGGGCAGGGGACAGATAATGGAAAATTTTGCGGTTGATAGCTCAGATACAACATATGTCATAGTTGGGCAGGGTATTCCCTTTCAATAAGCAACTAAAATGTTATCCCATAGAAGCACAATTAAAATGATAACCAATATGAATACAGTCTGGGCACTAATCCTGTGCCTATGAAGCCACATGTGTGACTACGTATCTGTGTGTGTGAATATATGTTTTAATACATGCTAGAGTTCTTTAACTTAGAGCGTAAATTGCTGACCATCTTAAATTAGTATAAGATAACATATGAAGTCGCATGAAGATTTTTTTAATCCCTTGTGGCTTTTAAAAATTGTCAATTTAAAACCCAAATAAAGGTTGGATTATCTTGGTGATGCAAGAATTGAACAGTTTGGTCCAGCAATAGGCATAAATAATTGTCCAGCCATTTGTATGATAAAATCTATCTTAGCACATAGGCTGGCTCTAGCATCCCGTGGCTTGCCACCAGGAAATAGAAGGCATCTTTGTGCAGTTTTGAATTCAGTACACAGCTGTGTGATCACCAGTGCATGATCATCCATATTGCTTTCAGTGTCACTGCAGATCAAAGGTAGCAACGAGGGATCCCCTCTCTATCATCAATGGCACAAAATCCTGGTGTGTTAGCCAGATCCCACAGCCATTCTCTAAGCTTCTGGATATCCTAAGTCTTCTGTGGAGCTCTCATGTACAAGTGGAATGAACCCCGCTTCACGGCTCAGTATCCAGCCTAGTTTTCTAAAAAGCTTTCTCTGCAAGGCAGTAAAAATTACTCTTACCTCCCTATATTTCTTCACTGTTTATCTGGTTCTTTAGCTCATTATTTACTCATACATACTATATGGAGTACATTTTCATGGACACCAGGCCATAATACACAAAGTACTCACAGACTCACGTCCATCCCTGGTACTACTTGCCCGAACTGCATTAGTGGTACAAGAATAAAGTAGAACACCCAAAGAGACTTAAAAACCCAGGTAAGAGGATTTTGCTTACACCTACATTTAAAACTACTTGCTTGTTCACATAATTGTCAACACTGTATGTATTCATTACTCCTTAGAACACCAAGAAACTGAGGAACTCTTCTTCCTATTAATAAGCTATTATTTAAATTGGATTATGTTCTATTCAAATAGCAGAAGAGTACATAGCCATTAAAATTATTTATTCTAATTTGACACAAGAATATGTGGATGATTTGTTCAGTTAGGTTGCAATATAATATCTAGAGGTGAGTCCATTTATTTTTGTTAATTTGTTTGTTCTTTAATAAATGTGGGTATACTTGTGTAATAAAGGTGTGTTCAGACCCACACTTGCATAAAATGCTAAAAAAATGACTGTAGGTCAAATTCTAGTAGCTATTATCAGCATGGATAATAGAAATAATAGATAATAGATAATAGAAATAATCATCACAAACTCACAAGCAGGAAAAAAATTGGGTTTTTTTTTTGTTGTTGTTAAGTCATCAATCAAGTGCCTATTAAGCAAGTGTAGCTGTTATAAAAGTGACTTTTATTTGACTATACGCTATGAACTCAAATAATGAAATTGGCTTTCAGTTTAAGACTAAGATTTCTTGGAGCATGGGGCGGAGGTTCTAGGAATGGGACAGTATGGAATATGTTACATCTTCACTGTCCTTTTCACTTAAGATGAATAATGCTGACATATAGTTACTATGTACCAAGTACTATCCTAAGCACTTGACATATAATAACTTATTTCATCATACTAATAACACTTAAAAGTAGGTGCTACTGTAATATAGAATGCTAGAGAGAACTGAGCCTCGGAAAATTTTAATGATCACTCAGTTACTCAATTTCTAAGTGGTGAAGGCAAGATTTGCAACATGCAGTGAATATTCTGGCCCCAGGATCTGTGCTCATATAAGCACAACAAGATCATAATTACTATTAACGACTCCAGTAACGCTGCTGTGAAATGTAACGTGGATGTCTAAAGGGCCTAGATAGTACAAGTAAGGAAACCACTATTTTACGTATTGGTAGCGCATATTAAAAATGGCATTAATTCTTATTGTTATAATTAGTTTTAGTTCAAGGAACATTAGGAAAGGAGTCGAAATGTATAATATCATCAATGCTAAGCCCCAGAGACAGGCTCTGGGTGAGGTGAGAGAGAAGTTACAAGGGTTAGAAAGGAAGAGAGATTGTAAGGAAATCAATATAGGCATTGTAGTCTATGACTGACCTTGTTATGTCATATCTGGTTTCTCTTCAGTGATATACATCTTTCACCTTTTAAAAGATGAGGTAAATTTTTAGGAGAACTCTACTATTGAAAAAGAAGAAAAATGAGTCCTGTTAAATTAGAGAACCCATCAATGCAGAAACTATCTTCAATAGTGTACTTTAGTTATTAAACTTTTTCAGGTTTCCAGGCTTGGCAAGCTATTTAGATTTTCCTTAATTATGTAAGTAAGTTACATGTTGTTACTGTCAGGGGTTCTGCAAGGAGAACAATATAATACATGACACATTGCATAATGGTATTTTAGAATGAATTACCCAAGAATCATATTCAAAAAGTGCAGGACATTTGTCCACTCACAAACACTAAAAACTCCAGCTGTGGGCCTAAATCCTAATATACTGCATGAGTCCGGCTAAAAACCTAGAGCTCTTCATAGCCTCCTGCAAGTCCAATTGGAGGCCAAGAGCCCACTATAAAGTCCCATGCAGATCCACTTCATGGATTGGTGCCAGAAAGCCCCAAAAGCCAACGGTGGAAGCTAGGAACTCTATGCCAGTGGGATGAAGGATCTGTGCTGCAGGTTGGGTGATCTGAACTGGAGCTAGGAAGCAATGTGCCAGGTCAACACCAGAGCTCCCCAAAAAGTACCACAGTCATCCTCAGCAACAGTGAGGTCCCAAGCTCCTCCATCAATGAGGATAGCCGAGCTCCTATCAGGAAAGTGAATGCAACAAGCTTCTTAATGAGGCTGAGCAGTGCACCATCCTCCCCTCCAGAGCTAGGAAGCAACCCTGGAGAACCAACGTTCCCCTAAAATTCATCAGAAAAGCCAGCATGACAAGGTCCTCTAGCAGAACAGCCCAAGAGAACTAACGGTCTCCAACAACCCCGACGACTTCTCCGAACAGCATACCTCACAGCATTTTGGCAGCTTCTCCTGTTCTGCCTTTATCCTGCTGACAACAACCCTCAGGTATACCTTTTGCACCCAGATCCACTCTACTTTAACAGCTGGGTGTAAGAAATCTACTACAGGTTTACATTTTTTATCTCTGTCTTAGTCACTTTTTACTCATTGCTGGGACAAATACCTGGCACTCAAGATAAAGGAAGGAAAAGTTTATTTAGCTCACAGTTACTGGAGGTTTCATTCCATATTTGGCAGGCTCCAAGGCTAAGTGGCACATGGCAGACAGCAGCAGTTCATGGCGGTGGAACAGCAACAATGGCGACAGAGGCAACGGAACAACCAGGGAACAGAGAGCAACACCTTTCACGGCAGCAGAGCAACAGCTCAAGTCACTCTCTCTCTGTCTCTCTTTTTAAATTACATCAGACTCTCTGCCTTAGCCTGTCTGCCTTAGGCTACACCCATAATCCCAGAAGTACTTAAAGCACATAATCCCAGGGATGATGGATCAAGTCTCAAACTCTAGATCAGTACTAAATCACATAATCCCAGTGACTTATGAGTCAAGTCTCAATCTATAGAAGTCCCTGGCCAATGACTGCATGATGCTTTGGGGGCACAACTAGACATAAACCATAACAATCGCCTGAATGTTTTTCTTTTCTTTTTCACTACAGAGGATTCAAGTGGATAGTAATGCCATAGTCATGGGACAGGGGGCCAAAACTATTACTTAAAAGTAAAACTGACTACACATTCTTTCTCTTTCTTGGCAAATGTTTTCTGTGTTTGGGAAGCTTCTTGAATGAGCTTTTGGACATAAGAGCTCTCTGTTAATCTGAATTAATGAGGTGAGCATTAAAAGAAATAATCTCTGTATGATAAGAACAAAAGGGAGTTTTAGCATATTTATGGAAGCATTAGTGGCAGAGATTTGGGGTTGGGAACTCAAGAACAAAGAGAGACATGAAATTTTCCATAAGTGGAGAGAAGCTTTGGGAACATAATGGCAGGTCAGAACTAGAGGGAAAGGAGGGATCAAAGTGATCTATATCAGAACCAGTTATGTGAAGGACAAAGAGCTTCACAGAGAGTTGTTGGAGCAACAATTTTATGTTGATTCTTGTCCTGGGCACTGATTTCCTTTGTTCTGTCATAATCATCTGTAATTGATTATGTTGGATGATAGTACTTTGAGTAATGAGCATTACAGGAGGGTGGGCCTAGGGACCAAACTGTGAAGAAGAGCTGGTGAATGAAGCTGCCCAGAAGCAGGTGAGGTGCTTCTGCAGCCGAGGCAAAGGTGGAGAAAGCAGAAGTAGCTGAGGCAGTGTCTGCTGGCTCGGATCGGAGGCAAAGAAACGCGAACAGCTGAACACGTGACTGAAGGTGTCTGCATTCAGACCTCAGCTCCATGCCAGGTCCTAGGAGCAGCTTATCTGAGAGCAGCACATGTCAAGAACCATTGTCCTATTTGATTTTTATTAGCACCTCTTTGTTTATTTTATAACTTTGCCTCATTGCATTATGTAGCAATTCTCCATTGAAGTTGACTTTCCTTCTCAGGGGACATCAGGAAATGGCTGAAGACATTTTTGTGCCATCCTTGAGGGACGTTCTACTAGCCGCTGGTTGGTGAAGGCCAAGCATGCTGTTCAACACCTGAGAGGCACAGGGTGGCCTCCCACGCACAGCAGTTGCCTAGCAGCGAATGTCAGCAATGCCAATGTTGAGAGACACATAGAAAACGCATACAAAAAAGGGACTTTGCCTCATTCCTGATGTACCTCCAGTACATATCACGAGTTCTGGCACAGTGCAGATAGTCTCTACTAGCTGAAGTGTGAATCATTTAAGACCTCATTTTTGGTACCTTGAAGTAATGAAAAGCTTCATTTCAGGCCATATTTGCTTCTGGCTGTATGTCTCTGTCTCCCCAGTTTCTACCAGAGAAATGTGGCAATCTCTCTTCCCTATGCATCCAAATCAAAATACCTCTCTTCATATCATTTCTCTCTAAAGATCCCTCCCACACAGTCTGTTCAGACTTGACCAGGGGATTGGGGCAATGGAAACGTTGTAATACATATATCACCTATGTGAGATGGTGGTTTGCAAAGAGAATTCTGTCCACTTGGACCCTCAAATGCTTGGATGGGGGGAGGAACACCTGGCAGGTGAAAACACCACCTGGCAGGCATAGTGACAACCTATCAGAGCACAGTCCTCTTACCTCCATGAGTTCTAATGCTCCTGCATGCTCATCAAGCCCTAAAGCCCTCTGACCTGAGCATCCAGCCAGCAGCCAACATCACATTGCTTCCTCGGCCCCAAATCACTCTTTTAAGAACACTGCCTGCACTTTGACCTCACTGAACGTTACACTGAAGCTAGCAGCGGCCTAGCACAATTCAGCACCCCTCTTGCGTCTATCTTTCCAAAAATTGACAAGTCACGTTTCAGAGTTGCAAATGATCATGCCTAAAAGTAGAGACCTGTAAGAAAGTGCAAAAGAAAATCCAAAACCAAAGCCAAAACACAACTATTTTAAAACCCTTTCATAGGTGTTCTTCCATTCATAAAATCGGTATTATAATGAGAAGAAATAAAAAATATATGATTTTATTTTTGCACTTACTTGGGAAAACAACATAGCATTTAAAGAAGGATCAAAGGATCCAACCACACTGAATGAGACCTTGCTCCATGTGGCTCAGGGCACAGTTGGCCCAGGAGCAGAGGCTAAGATGCCATCCCGTGTCCCGTGGGTTACCTGCTCTTCTTGCTGGTCCCACAGGCACATGTGCAGAACCTGGCCCAGGTCTTGCCGCTGCTGCTGCAGACGCCTGTCCAGCTGCCTTCTCCTGTCCTGTAGAAGCTCAAGGAGCCTGTCAATCTTCAGGCAACTGCTCTGTGCCCCCTGAGTCAGTTCTGCACTCATGTAAGATCCATCACACTTGAACTTTTCTATGAAGTCAGTGAGTTGTTGACTTTTGTTTAAAAGGGCTAGAGATCGTCCTAGGAGTTCTGGAAGAAAAATCAGAAAAATGAGATAAGCAAGCCTTAATATAGTTATATTTAGATTTTTGTATAATTTAATATACATATATAAGTATACAATTTATTCAAGGGGTGATCAAAATATGAGATACATGCTTAAGGTTCTTTAAGTAGGGCTGGCAAGATAGCTCAGCAGACTAAGTGCCTACTTAGGCAAGTGAGGGACTGGGGTTCAATCCTTGGTACTGTACATCACACTGGCCCCAATCCGAGGTGCACTGAGTGGGCAACTGAGTCCAGGTGTAGTGGCACATGCCTATAATCCCAGCACTAGGGAGGCTTAAAATAGGAGGATCACTTTGAGTCCAAATTGAATAGTGAGACCTTGTATAAAAACACATAAATTAAAAAATAGTAAGTTTCTTTAAGCAAAAGATACATTGTTATTAATCCCCAACAAAAGATTCTCCTTTGCTTCTCAGACAATTACCCTGCTGTTCTTGCCCCTTTGCAGATCAGTCCTGGAATCTTTGTGAGTCTTCATGAGATATGATACAAAAATGTGGCAAATACCGCTGCCAGGCACTTCCAAAGGAAGTGCAGGACAGTGAAGGCGCCACGGTGTGTCCTTGTCTACCTCATTCACCAGATCTCACATCATGCCATCTTCAACTCTTCCTGAAAGTCAACATGAATAGAAAAAGAAACTATTTTAAATTGATTCAGGACAGCCAGAGAGCCACAACTAAAGGCAAGAAAGAAGACTTCCAGAACTGCTTCAAAAGGTGGCAAAAACACTGCGGTAAAAATTTATGAAGGAAGGGGGAGTATTTTTTATAATTTTTAAAGAATAAAAAATAGTCATAGGAATGAAAAACAATGTTAGAAATGATATAAGATTTTACTAGGCAAAGTAACAGGAATTCAACAATGGTTGCTGTATTACATGATGTCTTCAAATTAGTTGTTCTGATTACCAGATATAAATGTGTAAGATTCATTTAAAGAAAACAAAACAAAATACAAGCCAAGAAGTTATAAGAAATTCAAAAAAGAAAAAATCAGGTTTAAAAAAATAAGTTTTTTAGCATTAACTGCTCCTTTCAAAAGACCAGCAGCAACGGACAACCCAATTATCTGCACATACACCTAAATATATCTTTTTCCCATCTTTCATTTGTTCTTTTCCTCATCCCAGTTTTCATTTCCCACTGAACAATGTCCTTCCCTGTCCATTGTGCCTTTCAGAGTTTCATTACTCTTTCAGGTTCTCACACGAGTGAGACAAGGATTGCTTTCAGCTGGCTTAGGCTGTCTGAAGGGCGCATCAGGTTAGGCCTGTTGAGCTGGGGATCAAACTCCAGTCTCCTGCATCTGACTGCCTTTGCCTGAGCAGATGCTTAACTCAGCTAACCCACAGGGCCCCCAACACTAGTGAGACAATACGATGTTTGCACATGTGATTTATTTCACTTGCCTATATAATCTCTACCTGCATCCATTTATCTACAAAAGCCTCAAATGTTTTTTTTCTATAAATGAATAATACTCCATTGTGTAAAAATGTCATATCTTTTTATCTGTTCCTCAGTTGATGGGCATTTGGGTTGTTTCTAAGATTTATTATCTATCTATCTATCTATCTATCTATCTATCTATCTATCTATCTATCTATCTATTTATTGTCTTTTTGAGACATGGTCTCACTATGCAGTTCAGGCTGGCCTTGAACTCACTTTTGTAGCCCAGGCTAGTCTTGAACTTTCACTGATCCTCCTGCCTCAGCCTTCCAAGTGCTGGGATTACAGGCGTGCGCCGCCATGCCCGGCTGTTTCCAAGATTTAGCTATAACAAATTATGCTGCTATAAACCTGGGTGCACATATATCACTGAGGTATGATGATTTTGGTTCTTTTGGAAAAATACCTAGGAGGGGAACACCTGTCTTAAATGGTACCTTCAGTCCTAGCTTTTCGAGGAATCTCCATAATCCATATCCATAATTGTTGTATCACCCTGTACTTCCAATAGCAGACAAGAATTCCTTTGCCCCCACAGTCCTTCAGCATTGCTCATTGGCTGATCTCTTGATGACAGCCATTCTTTCTGGCATAAGATGGTATTCACCATTGTTTTATTTGCATCCCTGAAGTGACCAATGATGCTGAACATCTTTTCATATACTTATTTGCCACCTGTATCTCTTTATTTGTGAAATGTATACTCATCTTAGAGGCATGTTTTTGGATTGGATCTTTGTATTTTGGAGGCCTGATTTTTTTCTAATTCTTTATATGTTCTAGATAGGAATCCTTTGTCTAAGGTACAGTCTGCTATAACTGTTTCTCAATTCATGTGTTTTCTTTTTACCCTGTTAGTGTTTTCTTTCGATGTGAAGAAACTTTTGAAAAAGATAAGATCCCTATTGTTGATTCTTTGAAGTATTTCCTGTGCAGTTTGATTCTTGTGCATAAACTCTTTACCTACTCCTAGCACCTCAAGGTTTCTACCTACTTTAATCTTCCAGAAGACAGTATTTCAGTTTTAATATTTAAATCTTTGATTCATTTTGATTATAGCTTTCTGCATGGTGATAGGCATGGGGCTATCTTAAGCCTTTGGCATGTCAAAAGACAGTATTTCCAATACTTTTTTTTTTTTTGTCTTTTTGAGACAGGGTCTCGCTATGCAGTTTAGGCTGGCCTTGGGCTCACTTTTGTAGCCCAGGCTGGTCTAGCACTCACACCAATCCTCCTGCCTCAGCCTCCCGAGTGCTGGAATTATAGGTGTGCACCACCACACCTGGCTTCCAATAGTATTTATTAAGGAGGCTATCTTTCTTTCAATGAATATGTTTTGCCCCTTTGTCAAAGATAAGGTGGCTGAGTGTGCATGTAGCTGTGTCTACATCTTCTAATTTATTCCTCTGATCCTTGGGTCTATTGTTCTGCCAGTATCAAGCTAATTTTATCACAGTAGCTTTGTAGTATAATTTCAGGTCAGGGATTGTGATGTCTCCTGCCTTTCCTTTGTCAGCCAGGATTGCTTTTTGATATTGTAGGTGTCTTCTGGTTCCAGATGAATTTTAGGAATGGTTTTTCTACATGTGTGAGGTATGCTATGGTATTTTAATTGGGATTGCATGGGATCTGTATATCGGTTTTGAGAGTATGGCCATTTTTACAATACTGGTTCTTCCTATCCAGGAGCAAGGAATATGCTTCCATCTTCTGAAATCCTCTTCAATCTTTTTCAGAGTACTGTAATTTTCACTGTGTAAATCTTCTATTTCTTTTGGGATATTGATGTCTAAGTATTTCATTTTGGGAGGTGTTATAGTGAAAAGGTTAGGTTTCAATAATTTCTCTCTTGGTGCATTTGTTGTTTGTGTATAGAAATGCTATTGATTTTTGAGTGTTAACTTTGTATCCTGCTATGTTACTGAATTTGCTTATTAAATCTACAAGTCACATGGTTGAGTTTTTGGTATCTTCTATGGACAGTTATCATGGCATCTTGAAATAATCATAATTTCACTTCTTCCTTTCCAATCATTATTCCTTTTATTTCTTTCTCCTGTCTAATTGCTTTTTTCAGATTTATGTATTTGCTGTAGGGTTTCATTACACAGCTTAGGCTCATTCCTATTTCAGCCTCCCAAGTGCTGGGATCATAGCCAGCTAAGCACCACCATGCACAGCATCGGTGGCCAGCTAGATGGACCCAGGGCAGGGCAGGAACAGCATGCCATGAAGTACCAGGAAGGACACCCAGGTCCTTGTGCCTCCCAGGCAGACACTTAGACCGCTGAACGATCTCCCTAGACCTAATTGCTCATTTTGAAGGCATTAATAGTAATATTCCTTTTATGGTAATAAACATTATAAGATGTTAACTATTCACTCTTTTTCCTAAACACACCTTGTACAGTCATTTTTGGTCAAACATCTTGGCTGCTGGGTATTAAAATTCAGCAATAGCATCGTTCAGTGTAGGGAGTGGAAAGATGGGTTTGGGTCTGTTTCACTCAGTCTTTATGGTTCAAATCTATTCTTTCTGGTACCTACTCTCCCCAGAGTATTCTACATTCTGGTAACGGGGCTAAATGTGGTTTAAAGGGTGATACCTGTCGTGGCCAAGTAAGACCTCACTGTATGTGGTGGCCAGGGGCCTTGAGGTCAGTGACGAGGGCAAGGGGGGAGGCACTTGCTCTGCCTCACAGGGTCAGCTCTCGTTTCCCAGCTCTCTGCTTCTCAGTTCCGAACTTGCTATCAGCCAAAAGGAAAATGGGGCCATGGTTGATGGGACTTCTGATTACTTATAAAGCTACAAACACAGTTTTTGCTGAATGTTTCTGATTTTCAAATCTTTTGCAATTTGTATTTTCTTAATTAAAAATCCCACAAGATAAAGCAAATTAATTTGCCAAGTGGGCCATTGATTTGTGATCACTGGAGTAAGTGGCACCATAGTTTTGGGTAAACTCTTGCAGAACTGAGAATTTTAAATATGGAAAACTCAAGGTCCACCAAAGAGAAAACATTTCCAGGGCAAAGGAGCCATGAGCAGAGCACTGAGCATCAGGACCCATGAGTCAACTGCAAGGACAGTTGGGAAACTATGCCCTGTCCGCAGACTGGACTCGGAGGCCTTTTTTTTACCCTGTATTTAGGACAGGGTCTATGGGTGTCTACGGAGTCCATAGATTGGACTCGCAGTGAGTGATTTTCCAGTTTTCAGCCTCCCAGCGTGCCAGGATTACACACCACCATGCACAGTCTCAATCATTATCCCAGCGCACCCCACGGGCAGGGCCAGCATGGCATGCTGGGGATGGAAGCCCTGTTGCTATGCTTTGTCTAAGCAGGAGCTTTAGTCTGCTGAGCTATTGGGCTGGCCCTCTTTTGCAGAATTCTTGAATGTGATAAAATGTATTAAAAGAGGAAGGAGAATGAGAAGAGCTATGGACAGTAGGTCAGTAGTTTTCCAGAAATGTAAAAAGGAGAATAAATGGAGAGACAACACGGGATTTGTGATGGGTAAGTGATGGAAATGGAAGGGCAGGGACCAAACCAAAGGCAAGGACATGGGATAACCTTGGAGATGCTGTTAAAGAAAATTCTAGGTTGGTATCACAAGAGAACAGTAAGACTGAATGGACTGTTTGTTTTTGTGGTGCTGGAGACTGAAGAGTCCAGGGCCTCCGCATTAAGCTACAACCCCAAGCCTTTTTCTATCAATTTTATTTTGAGACAGAGTCTTACTGAGTGTCTAGACTGGGCTTGAACTTAGAACCCTCCTGCCTCTGCCTCCAAGAGCGCTGGGACTGTAGGTGTGGGGCCTCACGCCTGGCTCAAGACTGCTTTTCAGTTTTAGGATGAAGAGCACAGTGAAGATGCATTAAAGGGTATGGACCTTACAGTAGTGGTTGATGGACTGTGTATCAGCTTGAGAAGTTAGAAGCTTAACTAAATTGGCTCAGCAATTCCACACCCTAGGGTGACTCATCACTTCAAGGATACAAAGGGAAATGAGGAAGGACAGAGGGTTCCATTGTCTTCTGAGAAGCCCCATTCTTTGCTGTCAGCTTGGACATCATCTCCTGGCTTCTCACACAGCCTCCTCAGCTGTTGCCCTGGACCCTTCAGCCTTCTGGTGTAGACCCATCGGCCTTCTATTGCAGACTCTTTGGCCTCCTGGAATGGACTTGCATGGACACTGCAGTGAGCTCTAGACCTTGGGTGGAATCCTTCAGTCTCCAGTATGCAAATGCCTTCTGCACACTTCCTCATCCCACTTGTGGCTGAGCGTCATAAGCCAATCTTGTAATTTCCTACACATTTGTACATCTTGTGTTATATCTGTTCCTCTAGTAAAACATTCACTGATACACCTACCAAGTGTTACATGCCTCACCTGGGCTGCACTAGTCCTAGGGTTGCCAGCTCCTGTGCCTTCCACTCCACAGTGGTATTCAAGCTTAGCATTCTAACATAGTGGCTAACTTCAGAGCAACAAATTGCCAGAGGGACTTAGGCCACTTGTCTCTTTCAGGAGACCTAGTAGGGAGACTGAGTTCAGTGAATATGCTGAGGAAATTTATTTTGAGATGAAGATGAGATAATTTGAAGTAGTTTACCCCTGTGACCTAGGTCTGCCCAATAAAATGGTAGGTAGTGGTGTCTGGAGCCAGAGGGCATGAGTACAGCCCCCAAGAAATTTGAGCAAGAGCCACCAGTGCAGACAAACAAACTTAATCAGGCCTTGAGACAGGACAGAAATGGAGGGCAATATAAACAGAATGAGAAAAGTCAGAGAGAAATGTCAAAGTGGAATAAATCTCCAGAGCAAAGAAATAGAGGAAAACATAAATAAGATGGGGAGAGGGACAAGATGAGTTCTTATGGAGATGTGAGAGAGAAATAGAGAAAGAAGAGCGGGCAGGGTAAGAGAGTTTGTCCACTGAAGAGTTTTAATTTGTAATAGTGGTTGGGATGTCTTATTCTCCTTTTGTAGAGTGGCAGGGATTATTTCCTTTTCATCACAGAACTTATCCTAATGAACAGCTGCACACATATCTGCACACATGTACATACACCAACACACACACACACACACACACACACACACACACACACACACACACACACACACAGGAAGCCCAGGCAGGCAGCCTGATTCTTGCATGCTTTTCTATTCCTATAGCTTAGCTGTTCACTTGTGAGACTCTTCAAATGAGAGCAAGAAGCACAACTTTAGGGGATTGGGGTGTAGCAGGCTGACAGTGGACTGGACCAACTTCTCTGGCCTCTCAAAAGTACATATATATATATTTTTTTCTTGTTTCAGAACCTTTGTTTGTTTATTCACTCATTTTTATGGCCAGCTCAGCCTGCCCCGAGGGCAGGGCTGGCGCAGCATGTGGTGCCGGTGATCGAACCACGGTCCCTGAAGCCGCCCAATCTTTCCCAAGCAAGCACTTTAGACCACTGAGCCATCCCGCTGGGCCCCTCGAAAGTACATATAAATTGGCCAAAATTTCAGCTTTCACTCCTTCTGGTTTTCAGCCCAGGCTTCTACCAAAACCAGGAGGTACCCAAAGGAGGCTGAGTTTCCTTGGAAACATACCAAGGCTGCAGCCAGCCTGTGGTGATGCTGTTGATGCTGTGTGCTGTGTAAGGGGCCACATGCCTCCCCCAACTCCTCTGCCAGGTCCCCTGGTCCTTCCCATCTCTATCTTACATCTTTCATTATCATAACTTACATTTTCCTACTATTTATTCTATCAGTAAATCATCCAGGATGATGTGGTTTTTGGTCAGGTAAACATGGCAGTCTTCAAGAACACAAAATCTCTACAATTCACTTATGTTCAAGAAATTACATATTTCTGCATACCTAAATTCAAACAAATGATAACTTGTGAGGTAGACCATGTAGGTATTTGATAACATTTTCATAGTTTGACTCATTGTATTTAAAAATAATACTAAATTACATTTTATACTAACTCTTACGCCATTTCTATGATTACAAAGCTAATTTATAATAGTGAGGAATGTACACAGATTAGGTGGACTCTCAGCCTATTAAGCAAATGTCTCATAGAAGTACTTTCTAAAGACACAGACTTGGTGCTGAGATTCTAATATGTCATATATATTTACACAAAGCCAGGATACAGTTTTATGAAGGCCCCCGAAGCTATGATCTCTACTTTGGTACATATTGAAATTTAAACAAATAAATCTTAAAAATTTCATCAAGAAACATTTGGAATATTTAAAGTATATATTCAGAGGAAATGTTTCTCTGTGGACTGTTTTGTCTTTAACTTATTTAAATTTCAAATATTCAGCAAAGTAGAGATAGCAGTACAGGAGGCCTCCATGGGCCCATGTCCCAGCCATGCGTGACTATGTATGACATATTAGGAATGGAAATCATATGATTTTCGCTGCCATACAGATTCATAGGTATTACATTCATCAAGAAGGGCACTGAAAATTTATAAGGCATACTTGTGATCTAAGTTTAAAACAAATTTTCTACTCCTTAATGTCCCTGTAGTATATCGCTATACTTATTCTACTGTGTCTTGCATTAGAATTATATACAAAAGATAACCAATAATAATTTTGCTGTTGTTAGAGACTACATCCTGGAGATTAGAGCCACCCTAACCTCCGTCACCCCAGTTCTCGTAATTCATCTTGTAAGGAGACGAATTATCACCACACGGTGCTATGGGTGGTGCGGCAGACTACTGAGAAGCCCGGAAGAAGTCCTTGTCACGTGGTACACACCCTGTTAAGACGGAAGCTTCCACAGGCAAGCGCGCAGGTTCTCCTCTTACTCATAACTCTTGGTTTCTTGCCAGGCATAGATTCGGATAATTTGGCATAAGTACCTATTGCTGAAGTGAGGGCAACCAGGTCGGTAAGTGGTCTGGAAACAATGTTCACTGGGCAAAAGCTTTAACTAGGCACATTTATACCTAAGGAGAGCGTGGGTGGGTGAGGAACAGACCTCTTCTGTAAGACCCCAGAGGGCAGAAGCTCCAAGGTATGAGCCTGGTTGTGAATCCCACAGTGTTACAGAGTAAGTTTCATACATGCGGGCACACTGCCGAATAAGGAAAACCATAGGGGACCGTAACTGAAATAAAGTGACCATTAGGGCAGAACTGAGGACAGTTTCTAGGCACATATTTTTGCCTTTTTCTTCTCTTCCATCTTGTTTATTTTGTATTATGTTAGCTTATTAGTACATGTGCACATAATGTTTACATCATTCCTGTGGAAAATTGGTGTGTCTACACACCCAGATCTCTAGTCCCTCTGCTGCCTGCCCCCTCCCCTCATCCCTGTACGCCTTTCCTTTTTTGTACTAGGAGTCAAACTCAGGACCTTGCACTCGTCATGTTTTTGTACACCACTGCTGCACATTATATTTACATTCTCTGTGTAGAGTTGGTACACGCACCTAACACACACCGGTTCTGTATTTTCATCTTGTGTCCCTGCCCGATCTCCCGATTCCCTTCCCATGGAGCATGATCTAACTCCACAAATCGGGATGGAGATTCATCAAAAAACTAACACTAGCAACACCACTTGCCCTAATTACTCCCATGTAGTTGTCTTCCTAGAAAAGCTGCCCACGCCACAGTCGCAAGTTATCACAAGTGCCCACGTTTACAGCAGTGCCATTCACAGCAGCTGAATCTCAGAGGTGGCCTACATGCACGTCAGGAGGTGACTGGGGAAAGAAAGTGTGGCGCCTGCAGCCACGATAGGGTGGACCAGAGCCACCTGCATGAAAATGGGTGCACCCTGAGCCCATAATGCTGAGTAAACTAGATCAGATACACGAGCTTAAACATTGCATGGTTTGTTTTTTACTTTTTTTTGTTGTTGTTGTTTAGGGAAGGGTCTACAGGGTGTTCAGGGTCTCACTGCTAGTTCTTTATAGTTGCTCAGAGGGTATTAGGAATCTTTATCATTTTACCTAGAAAAAGTCTCTCTTTCTCCTCCCCACCCCCCACAGTAGTGAAAGGAGCTTGGCTTGTCTCAGCTGCTATGTAAAGTTCGCCTTCATTCATTGGCCCTCGGAAGGAACATTCCCTGAATTCAACAAAGCATCTCCTGAGGACCTGTGAGGGGCCGAGTACCCAACTCTATGCTGAGGACAAAAGATGAGCAAGGAGGCAACCCACCCTGGTCCCCTTCTGTCCTCTCAGACAGAAGATTTCTTTCCTCCCAAAAATATAGTCTGCTCTTACCTTCCATTGTTCCTAAAATTCATTCTTTGGTTTTAGAGAATATGAACTCATCTCAAGCATCTTTCAAAAGTAATAAAAATAATAATAAATTTTTTAAAAATGAGCAAGGGGACAGCCACTGTCCTCAGGAATTCAGACCAGGCAAACCAGACAATGAATCTTCCTTCTCCTACACCCCTTAACATCATGCACAGCTAGTACCTTCTTTCACAAGGTGAACAGAACAGTTCTATTTATCATTTGTTGGAACAAGTTGAAGTATATATGAGGAATAAATTAAACACACACTGTTACATACAAGCATTCTCATAGTACTATCTTTAAAAACTGCTAAACTTAGGTGAATAAATACATTTCTTGCCTTTGGTATGATGTTCATGAAGCTGAAGAAGCGATTTTAAGGCCTCAGCACTCTCAAACTCATGAGGATTCTGGAGGAAATCTTCAGCTTGATCTATTTTAATAGCAAACTATAACACAAACACAGGGGAAAGGTGTATGAAAGCAAGAATGACCAATATGCTGCTTCTAGTTATTTTTAAGTGTTTTTCATGAACTGATAACCTACCTCGCTCTGTGTTTATATGTACAAATTTGTGTATGGTCTGTGTATATGAGAGGGTGTGTGTGTGTGTGTGTGTGTGTGTGTGTGTGTGTGTGTGCTGGTTTAGGGTATTTGAATGTGTCTCTTCGGATATAGTTAATTAACAATATTTCATGGGTCTTTGGATTTCCTTAATTCCTAGAAATATATCATGTATACTAAATTAAATTGACTTATTTACTGTTCAAATGTCTATTAAATTTTCAATCAAAATCACTTTATTCTGTGTAATAAATCCTTCTGTTTTTAATATTCTTAAGGCAATTTCTCAAAGAATAAGCAGAAAGTTTGCTAAGAAACCAACAATGGTTTGATTCAGGTCAAATTACAAGTAAATTTGATTTAATTCACTTAGAAGGTTTAGACATAGTTATTTTACGCTATGATTAAAGATGGAAGTACAACACATAGTGTCAGACTAATATATAGTTTAATCCTACTATTAATACAATGCAAAAATAATATATACATGTATATAATAGAAAATGGTCAATAAACATACACACTAAATTTGTCTTTATAAGAAGGAATGGGATTAAGGACAGGCAAAGTGTGGTAAACATTGGGCTTTGAAGATATTACTATAATTTATTTTCATTTTTGTTGACATTTATTATTTATGTAAATACAAATGAGATTAGCTGGAGCAAGAATAAAAGTAGAAAATGTCTTCTTCCATGTCAAAAGAGAATGTACAGTAATTTAACACCCTAAATGTGAGCAATATGATTGTACTTTCTTATTTTTCCCTACTAAGTATTTGGGAGAGGAAAAGGTATGCTTGAAGTGAAGCTAAAAATCTCAGGGACATAATTTTACAAACAAGCTTTCGAAGAAGCATACATACTTGGAGATGCTGTGCCAGGTACCACCACAATGGCAGAGGCATACAGATAGCCGGTTCACTTTAGTGCTTAACTTTCAGTAGGGATTATTATTACGATCATGCCAACTAATGCAGTCTCCTTCAGGTTAGGTTTAGAGAAAGAATAAGAAAGGCCAGGGATTCAAAGGACAAAGAAGCCCACTGCTGCACTTGTCCTCTTCTTTAAATTTCCCTAAACTGTTACTTTTTAGTTTGGAAATTGTTAATATTGGATATTGTTATCTGATTAATAACAGCTATGTATTTTGATTACTTCAACAGCTGCATAAAATCTAGTGATAAAGGGCAGGAATTAGGATAGAGACTGATACACTTGTCCCCTTTTGAAAGGCAGAGACACCTCTGCGTTGTGTTAGGATGACCCAAGGGGCACCTGACACTGTCGTGTGCATGCAGGGTCCCTAAACTATAGGTCTTGGTTCCAATACAAAATATCTTCCTGATGGTTCAATCTGTGCACCAGAAATTTTCTTCCATTAATCTTCAACTCTACAATAAGAGCTTATTTTACATTTCTAAAGAACTCTCATATATATTTCAATAAGGATCACATTCAACATTTGCCATCTGCTCATTCACTCAATTTTTAATAAATGGTATTACAGATATTCTTCAAAGACAAAAACACATGCCCCACAAACTGAATAAAATAAAATAAAACAAACAAACCAAAATACTCCCTTCAGGGGAACTCTTTTCTCTGGTACATTACAAAATGTTTTGGAGTAACTGTATAATTTATAGCTATATTCAGATTCTTAGTCAAAGTTAAAAAATTAATTAAATAAATAAATAAATAATACTTGAAAAAGTTTCCCTGATATTTTGTTGAGTTTTGTCTCATGGGTTCTTTTCCCTACCTACAACATGCACTGTTTTTCTTTCACAGCTTGTCCAGAGTAGAAGGGGCAGGAGGGGAACAGTTTTAAAGAGTTTATCATCCATTTCACCCTCTTCTTTTTCATCCCTAATGAAAATTGCTGTAGCACAGAAAAGGGGCCTGAAGATTAAGGAGCAGTTTGCTTTCTGCTTCCTCAAGTGACCTGCAGAATTGGAAAGAGGATGACACAGGGACATGTAGTCGCCTCACTAGATCAAATGGAAGTTTACCCAGTGTGCAGATTAAGAGCTCAGGACTGCAATGGCTTGGCTAAGCATATTATTCTACTCCATGGTGATCTCTGCAAGTGACTTCTGCATGATGGAGAAAATTGACTAGCATCACCATTAAAACACGGAGAGAAACAAATGCTGAGCCTGGTGTCAGGAAAAAGACTGTTTCCTGTGCTCAGAACAGCTGACTTGAAAAGGCATTGATAGGTTGCTACACTTGCTAAGATGCAGGGACCTTGCTCCATCTCTAATTTGGCTGCTCCAGGTACGTTAGAGGTGCTCCATTTTTTTGTGAGAAAGAAGCTTTAGCACGGAATTTTTCCCAAAGTGTTCTATAAAGTGAGCTGTGAGCTGGACTGAAAGAGTTCGAGTTGTGAAGAGCAAAACTGAAGTTACAATAAGGCTTCATTTTCATTTCTCCCTTCAAAAGAGTTCATGATGCATGAGATCGTTGGCCTCACTTTTTATGTCCTAGTTCTAATCTTTCCTTCATTGTTTTGGATTTAAGTCCTGAATTTTGCATTTAAAAATGTCAGTTTTCAAAGCTAGTGCTTAATCATAATGAAGCAGTGCTCGCCCATCAGAATAAATGGGCTGCCGCTTGACAGAGAAGGCAAAAGTGAAATTTCCAATAACTGATCTGTACAAAATTTAACACCGCTTTTGATAATGTTCTTTGAGTCTCCCCATTTCAAACTTGAAACTTCACAGAAGTTGCAGAACTGAAGACAAATGATAGCCAAAATTACCTTCTTATGTCCAGGATGTTTTCCTTCCCTTATATTTTAATGAGCTTCAACTATGGGAAAATAACTATGTACAACTTCAGAAAAATACTCTATATAATGATATATTTATTGGTAAAACATTATTCTGCTGTTGCTACCTTATTAGCAACAGAAGAAATATTATCCTCCAGCCGGGCGTGGTGGCTCACGCCTGTAATCCCAGCACTCGGGAGGCTGAGGCAGGAGGATTGGTACGAGTTCGAGACCAGCCTGGGCTACAAAAGTGAGCACAGGACCAGCCTCAACTGCATAGCGAGACCCTGTCTCAAAAAGACAAAAAAAAAAAAAAAAAAAAAAGAAATATTATCCTCCAACTTTAACTAATAAGAGCACTCTTTATCAGAGTTTCCTAATGACCCTATAATCAAAGTAAACTGATTTGTAGTTGTATTTCTATGTTCTAAGGAGGGAAATAAATCAAAAGGACATGTAAGAGGTCCCACTATGATTTTTATTTTAACCAACTATCCTTAGCTTTTGATTAAAGACTTACATATACAATTTTAACAGGTTTTTTTTTTTTTTTACAGCTGTTCTATCACTTTTAAAAACTTGATTATAATATTTACTCACAGCAATGAAATACTTTCTGGAATACTCTTTGGTTGCTTTGAGAAAAAGAAAAAGTTTAAAATACGAACCTCCAAGGCATTTTCAAAAAATTCCGAGGTTAAGCTGAGAAGCTCCCTTCTTCTTTCAAGCATGGAGACCAGCGCTGTCCATGCCTCTCCCAGGGTCTGAGCCATGGCATCATAGACCTGACTCTGGTCTTTGTTCTCTTCAGCAGTCCTGTCCGCCTCCTGCAGGAGTTCCCATACCCGGTCTTCCAAAGCCTAAGTCACAGAGACAAAAGGCATAAGAGAGAATGGCACCCACCTTAAGTGTATGTAGTCACATTGGAAGCACTTGGATACTTGGCTATACACAGTCTAGGGAGGTCTAGGAGAGAACCTGTAAACACAAGTGTTGCTATAGTAGGAGAAAGGGGATTGTGTGGACCCAGGAGCATGGCCAACACAAAGGCATCCACATCTAAGTGCCGGAAAGGCTGAGCACAGACAACAGCTACCTTCCCTGAGGGACAGAATATTGTGGTGACCTCATATTCCACCAAAAGTGGAAGACAAATGGGCACATATCTGGAAGACTGAGTAGGAAAAAAACGTGCCAAATAAAACTTACTGTTTACTCTGTATCACTGTCATGACTTGTTAGTATGCTTATGAAGCTCAGGGGAAACATTAAAAAGAAATTCTTAAGAGATAATATTTCTTTCATAAGAATTATAGTACCAGCAATGAATTTTCAGATTATTTGAATAGACTATGGAACTGAAGGAGATTTCATGCTTATATAACTATAATATTCAAGACTAGGAAGAATTCCCATAGATTCTAGTCAACCATTTACAGTAGCAACAAAATAAAGGCATGTTTTAAAAGATAAGCCTAGGGGCCTGGCGGGATGGCTCAGTGGTCTAAAGCGCCTGCTTGGGGAAGCTTAGGTGGCTTCAGGGACCACGGTTCGATCCCCGGCACCACATGCTGCGCCAGCCCTGCCCTTGGGGCGGGCTGAGCTGGCCATAAAAATGAATGAATAAACAAACAAAGGTTCGGAAACAAGAAAAAAATAAATAAAATAAAATAAAAATTAAAAAATAAATAAATAAATAAATAAAAGATAAGTCTAAAATTACTATAAATAAACTTAAATTATTATCAGAAGAAGCAACAAAAATGTAATGAAGTAAAACAAAGAAAAAAAGTAATAGCATCAGGACACATATACATACAAAACAAAATGAAGTGCTGTGACTATATTAAATAACAGCCAACAGGCACAAAAAAAGGGAATGAGTATATTTTTTCAACTAAAAAGGTTGCCATATTTGGTTTTTAAAAAGTAACACAATTTATATTTTACTTCTGCCATTCATGAACTAAATGATAGGTTTTTCAGCAGTACAATAACAAGAAAAGACAAAAAGAAACTTTAATAACTCCAAAGACACTGAGGATGGAGGGCAGATGGGGCAGGTCCTCTGCCCTAAGACCAAGAAGGTGGAGGCTTTTATGGACATTGACTAGGGGTAGAGTTGGAGGAGGATGTTTAGAAATGTCTGAGGAGCTGACTGGGGTCTTTCTTGTAGTGGCAGAAAAGGTGAAAGGAACTTGTACCATGGACTGAGTCGGAGAAGAAGCGGGGATGTGGTGTCTGCGAAGAGAAGCTGTAAGGCTCAGCCATAGTAGATGGCCATCATAACAATTCAGCAATTTACACTATGGCTAGAACCTATCACTAAGAAAAAATAACTTTTGACATAAAGATGACACATACCAGGCAGAGACCAACAAAAAAGGAGGTAGGGTTAGTAATATTAAGGTCAGCTAAACTAGAAATTAAAAAATCATTGAAGATTTTTAATGCCACTTTATAATGATGAATAGTTCAATTCACAGTAAAGATAAGGCAATCACTAACTTTTATATTTACAGAAATGAAATATTACATGTAGATATAACCAGTTACATTACAATGTAATAAAAGTAGAAGTAAATGGGAAAGTCCCAGATACTATGAATCATTTATGACATTTACAAATTTGAAAAAATAATTTTTAGATCAAATGGAGAAGGGGCTGGGGATTTAGCTCAGTCAGAGATGGAGAACAAACACTATAACTACAAAGTGGGGGGCGGGGGCTCAGGCTGCAACATTTAAAATTTTAAATAATACAGTTAATTGTATGCTAAGATGAAACACCTATGTTTAGACAAATGAGTATTTAATGACTACCATAAGTACTCAAGTTTAAATTATAGAAAAGTAACTTTAAAAAATAAAAAATGCTGATTGGGAAAAACAATGACAAAGAGAGATTAAGATAAATGAAATGAATATCTGATTCTTCAATGCTTACATAACACTGCACATCAGGCACAGAAAGAACTTTCGAGCTGGGGATATAGCTCAGTGGCACAAGCTTGCCTGCCTGGCAAGCACAAGGCTCTGAGTTCAATTCCCAGTACCAAAACAAGAGGCAAAAATGAAAAAGAACTTTCAAAAGGAAACCATGACCTTACCTTATGGCCAAAATAAGGTACTCAAAATTAACCAGATAATAACAAATACAGGGAGAAACTCTGCCCTGTGTTGGCTGACTCCACTCTAGCTCTAATCCAGGAGCCCTTTAGATGAGGGAGTGACAGGGACAAAGCCCCAGCCATCACCTGCTCCTGACTATGAGCCCCAGAAGGAAGCCTGGGGCAGCAGTGCGCCGGTATCCAGCCATGGCTCACATCTCCTCACTCTCAGGCAAGCACTGCAGCTGAAGATGGGGCGGGAGAACCTGTGTTGTTATCTTCTTCCCAGGTGTGGATAACCGGAAGACCTGAGGCCCTGGGGCTGAGCAGATGCAGAAGGAGCGCCACAGCTTCTGTTGCTACCTAGCTACGCGGTCCCCAACCCTCACTCCCTCCCTCCCCGCGTTGCTGTCTCATCATACATTGCTGTAGGCCGTGGGTGCCAGCGCCACAGAGGGTGGACCGTGGTTGCTACATGACGTTAGGAAGGCAGTGCAGAATACAAATGAGAGATTCAGAGGAAAGTTTGAGACTTTGCAAAAGAGCCAGACAGGAATCTTATAAATTAAAAACTCCAAAAGTCAAATTTTAAAGTTCAGTAAAAAGCCTCAGCAACAGATTAGATCAAGAAGAGCTTGAAGACAGGTCTTTGAAGTATCACGTTCTGGGATGGGGCAGATAAGAAAGAACAAACAGGCTATTCAAGATTGTGGGGCACCATTAAACAATCAGATATCACATCTCTGGAATACTCGAAGGCCAGGAGATAAAGACTGTGGGCATAGAAAACTCATTCAGGGAATAATATAGAAAAGTTTCTTGACATTGTACAGAATCCCAAATGGGCATGAGCAGACAAACTTAATAATATATTATAGTCAAACTATTAAATGTACAGGAAAAAGAAAAAATTAAAATCTGCTGAAATAAAGTACCAAGTCACATTTAAGCATAATCCCATCAGGCGAACAGCAGATTAATCAGCAGTAACCCTCCGCCCAGAAGGGTATGGAATGACATCTACCAAATTCTATAAGGAGATCACCTTCAAATAATCACCTTCAAATAATATTACTATACCTAGCAAAGGTATTCTTCATTAGGAGGATAGAAACAATTACCTTCCAAAACATGCAAAAACTTAGGAACTACTTGGCCACCAGACCAGCATTATAAAAGATAGATATGGACATACCATATCCGGAGGTTTAAAAAAAAAATTGTGAAAGCACATGAAAATATAAATTCCACTAGAAGAATAAATACAGTAAAGAGCAATGGAAAAAGATAAAATATTATCAATATACCAATCCAATAAATTGCAAAGATGAATAAGAGAAGAAAATATATACCAAAAAATCCCTAGGGAAAAAACCAACAAAAAGACAAATATAAGTCTGTAATATTCAGTGATAATATTGAATGTAAATAGACTATCTTACTCCAATTAAAAGACACACGTTGCCTAAAAGAATCTTTTTCAAAAAAAATAACAATATGTTTAAACTTGGAGACAAAACTATCAAAAGACAAAGACAGTCACTACGTGATCAGCAAGGACTCAATTCATCAGTAAGATAGGGTGATTATAAATTTATATGCACCTAATATTGAAACACTCAACTCTATATATTAAGCGCAGAAGAAGAGGTAGACACCAATAAAGTGAAAGTAGGGGATTCTAAAACCTCACTCTCACCAATGGATAGATAATTCAGATTTTTAAAAATCCATAAAGAACAAGCAATTTAAACTATACCATACAGCAAATAGACTTAGTTATAGGACAGTCCACCCAACAGCTGCAGAATACATAGTTTTTTTCATCATCATGAGAAACTTTCTCTAGAGTAGACCGTATGTTCAGCCATAAAACAAGTCTGTCTGTCTGTCTGTCTGTCTGTCCGTCCATCTGTCCTCCTCTTCCTCTTCCTCCACTTTCCCCTCCCCTCTCCCACTCCTCCTCCTCCTCCTCTTCCTTCTTCTTTTGTATCAGGGATCAAACTCAGGACCTTTGCTTAAGCCTCTGAGCTATGTCCCTGGCCACAAAAGAAGTTTTAAATTTAAAAATTTCTAATTATATCTATAATTTTCCTGTACAATGGAATGAAATTAGAAAGTCAAACACAAAGACTTTATAAAAGTATTCACACATGGCAAATACACAACAAATACATTTTTGAGTGAACAGTTGGTTACTGAGGCCATCAAAAAGGTAAACTTTAAAAATCTTGAAATAAAAAATCTGGAAATAAAACCAGCATATTAAAACCCATGGGATTCAATAATGAATGCCTACATCAAAAAAGTAAAGGAATTTCAAACAACTTATGTCTCTCAAAAACTTAGAAAAACAATAATAAACCAAACTCAAAATTAGTGGAAGGAAGATGTTAAAAAAAGTCATGTCAGAAATAGAATAGAATCTTAAAGTAAACAGTATAAAAGACGAACAAAACAAACAGTTGTTCCTTTGAAAGATACACAAAATTGACGCACCTTTAGCTAGACTAAACAAGAAAAAGAGAAATAAAACTAAAGTTAGAAAATGAAGCATTCAACCTGAACCCATAGGAAAATCTTGAAGAACTGTGGAAATTTCTGAACACGTATGACTTGCCAGCACTGAACCAAGAAGTTATTTTTTAAAATGCATAGGCTAGGCAGGAGAGATAGCTCAGTAGTCTAAGTGCCTGCCTGGCAAGCTCAAGGACTCAGGTTTGACCCCTGGTACCACATGCTGTGTTGGCCCCAGAACTCTACACATGGTAGCACACATCTGTAATCTCAGTGCCAAGAAGGCTGAGATAGGGACATCACTACAAGTCCAAGCTGTGTAGCAGGACTCTGTTCCAAATAAATAAATAAATAAATTTAAAAAATAAAATGCATAGGTCAATATTAGGAATGATACTTAATGTCTCCCAACAAATTAAGTCACCTAACAAAAACCCAGCATCAGATGGTTTCACTGCTGTATTTTACAAAAATTTAAAGAAAAATTAATACCAATATTCCTCAAAATATACACAGAATTCAATGGGAAGAAATCTATGCAGACTCACTACATGAGGCCAGCGTGACGCTGTTACCAAATCTATCAAGTATACAATAATGATAATAACAGGATATATCTCTGATGATCATAGACACAAAACTTCTCAACAAAATACGAACAAATCAAATTCAAAGGCTTATTAAAAAAATCATACAACACGATCAACTTGCTTCCATTCCAAGGATGCAAGAATGCTTCTACATATACAAATTAATATAACTCATCACAGAAACATAATGAAGGATAGAATCTCATCATCTCAACAGATAGAGAAAAAATCATTTGAGAAAACTGTCATGATAAAAAGCCATGAGTAAATTAAGTATAGAAAAATCGTATCTGTAAGCCAGCATGGTGGTACACACCTATAATCCCAGCACTTGGGAGATAAGGGCAGGAGGACTGCCATAAGTTTGAGGCCATTCTAGGCTACATAGTAAGTCAAGCACAGAAAGAGCTACACAGTGAGATCCTGTCTCAAAAAAAAAAAAAAAAAAAGTATCTCAATTGCTATATGTGAAAAACTTATTGCCAATATCATAATGAATGGAGAATGTGGGAGCACTCTAAGATCAAGACCAACACAAGGAGATCCACTCTAGCCACGCTCATTTCATATAGCACCAACCCTTTTAGCAGAGCAATTATAGAAGACAGAGAAATACACAGACATAGAAACAGGAGAACAAAAAGTATCCCTGCTTTCTGATAATGTGACTCTATATAGAGAGAAACCTAAAGGCCTCCACTGAAAGACTTCTGGAACTGAGGACTTAATTCAAAAGTGTAGCAGGTCATAAAACATACAATCAATAGCTTTTTGTACAGCAATAATAAAATTTATGAGATTGGGATCTCATTTACAATAGCTAAATAATGCTAATACTAAAGATGGAGGAGAAGGAAGAAGAAAAACAAAGGAAGTAAGTGACTTCTGCAGTAAAATTTCTAAACACAGATGAAAGAAATTCGAGGCCCTTAAAGGTGGAAGACCTCCGAGGTTCATTAATTAGAAGAATTTATATTGTTCAACTGTCTATGCCATCCAAAGCAATCAACAGATTCCATCAAAATATCAATTCCATCAAAATATCAATGGCACACTGCACAGAACTGGAAAAACTCTAAATTTCGTATGGAAGTACAAATAAATCTCAGGCATAAAAGTAAAGCAGGCGGCATCATAATACCTGATTTCAAAACATACTGCAGAGACACGGTAAAAGCAAGAGCATAGTATTGGCATAGAAGCAGACATACTGAACAGTGGAACCCCGTAGACACCCAAGAAACCAGCCGCAGCTCAGCAGCCGCCTGATGCTCTATCAAGTGCTGATGACACACGCTGGGGAAGGACAGCCTCTTCATCAAACCGTGCTTTAAAAAGCTGGACATCCACAAGGGCCCTGAGAGCATAGTGTCTGGTCATGTCTTTCTTGTGTGACAAGGTTTAGATTATCTTAGGGGCTGGTCAGTTTTGTATTCTGCATGTCTTTCATTTGCTACTTTTAATCATTAAAGATTCATTTGCCCTTAATTTCTCTGTATGATGGGTGTTACTGCTAGAATAACTTACTGCCCTTTTCCACTAAAGTACACTTTACAGCTCAGTGACAAAGAGGTTTTAAGGACAAGCCGCTTGAAGAACTACAATTCTGCTTTCTGGTATTTCCTTGGAACTCTCCCATGACCTCCAGTGTGAACTGCTAAATGTTATACTCGCTGCGGGGTCGATGGCAGAACATTCTTCCAAGAGCCTCTGAGCTCGCTTTGGGTGCAAGTTGCACTGGAATTTTCTCCAAGCCGTCCAGTAGACATTCTTCTTGGAAGATCTAGAGGGAAATGTCCTCTCCAAATTCACTTAGAATTTCAGATGGTGGGGCCTGGCAGGATGGCTCAGTGGTGTAAAGCGCCTGCTTAGGAAAGCTTAGGCGGCTTGCAGGGACCGCGGTTCAATCCCCGGCACCACATGCTGCGCCAGCCCTGCCCTCAGGGCAGGCTGAGCCGGCCATAAAAATAAATGAATAAACAAACAAACAAAAGTTCTGAAACAAGAAAAAAAAAAATTAAAAAAAAAAAAAAAAAGAATTTCAGATCGCTCTTGGGGTGCTGGGAGCAGAAGCCAGGTACCCACAACAGCACTTCCCACAGTCTAGTGAATAACATCTAAAATAACAGATGAGCTAGGAAACTGGCAGGGTTCCCAGAACAAGCACACATCTCAGCCAGCCCCAAATCTCAGCACAATGACCAGCTGAAATGTTTTCTGTGAAATTCTGGAATACGGCAGAAACTCAAAGTCAGGATCTACCTCTGAGGTATTTGAAACTTGGGTCTCAGGGATACTTCCGCTGTGGTAAATGTTCTACAACAGCCACGTGCTTCTTTTATGTTTGCCCATGCATCGGGTCCTCCTATTGGCCGGGCCTTCCCTTCCAAGACTGGGGATTACTCACGAGCTGCCCTTTCTCAGAAAATACTCAGAAGGGCTGACACATGGTGTCGGCTTGAGAAATGAGAAGTTGAGAAGCTTAACTAAGCGATTCGGCAGGGTGTGGAGACCGTGAGGGTGGAGAGCCTGTTTACAGTATCCTGGAGGAAAACCAGCTGGCTTTCCCCTTCTGCTGTTGCTGCCCTTGCTGGGTTCTGCCACCTTGAATGGCTGCCTCTGTGCCACGCCTCCTGCCTGGGAGCCAGCTGATATGGACTGAAACTTGCACAAACTAAAGAAATCTTTCCATGCTTAATTTAGGTAGCAGGTATTTTGTCTCAGCAACGAGAGAAAAGCAAGCAAGACAATTCTGCTCACATCAGTGCCCGTTGCTGAGGCTCTGGGGCGACACCTTTTCTCCTTCCTTCCCCTCACTGAGCAGGACTATAGGCCAGGCAGCCTGCAGCACAAACACATGCACTGTGCCAGTGCCAGCGGTGACTGCAGGAAGATGTCATATCTTCTACATGCTGTGGCAGTGATTTCAGGTCTGCAGAGGACACTAGGGAGGCCTAATGTCTGCCCTGCTCACATTTCTGTCACTGGTTCTAAAGCATTTGGGGGCATTTGTAGTTGTCATGATCATTGGAGATTGATGAGGGATTGCCCCATGCATGGGATCTTACTGAGAAGCGCTGAATGCCTGTGCCTGATGTAGATTCTGTAAGTGTGGGCAGCGCCTGTGGGGAAGGTCTGAAGGCACTTGAGAGGCCAGTCGACCTGATCTAATGTCAATTGCAGGAAGCCTCTCACATACCTGTTGCAGAGCAGGGCTCCTCTCCTTTCAGACAAAACTCTTCTACGGTTATCAGAAAGAAGTTGTCTTAAATTGGATCTAAATATTTCCCCAACTCCCAGCTTTTTCAATTTTGGGAAGACTCCAGGTAACACCTTTCAAGCCTTCTTTCTCCACCTCTTCTTGTTGAGACCTAAAGAGTTCTTGTAGAAATTTCACAGGATCCACACTCTGGATACTTAGGCCTGGGAGACTAGAGGACACCTCTGAGCACCTGACAAGAGCCCAGTAAGGCCACCTGCGCCACACCTCTTCCTGTCACCGGTCCCTCACTCTCTACTTCTTATCTAAATGGAAAGCAGCACAGCTGACCTCACAGTAAGACCACCCAAGCCCCTGGTGACAAAAGGATGAATCAGCATCTGGACACTAGAAAATGGCCAGGTCTCAGCTTGCTAGGTCTTAGTTACCAATGCAGCAATAACACTGTGAGAAAATTCACATAGTGCTTCCGAGTTGCAATGTTAGATATTATTTCTGTAGTACTTATGACATTCTTCATCAATAGGATCTGTAGAAGATATTTTTCTTGCCTACGAAGGATGCTGCTTATCCCCTCTTAAAGCTGGAACAAAATTGTCACTTGTTCAAATACATCACAGTAACATCTTCAATGACTCTTGTGTTGCAGAGGAGAGAATACTGAGGGGAAACCTGCACTGATTTATAAATGTGTTCACTACCCATCCGCTCACTGATTCTCCAAGAATTGTTCAAGCACATCTTAATCAACAGAGATAATAGATATCATAGATGGGCTAGGGCTGGTTATTGTTGAATTGTTTTCCTCTTTTCCATGTTTCAGCTTTTTATTAATATTCATCCACTTCTCAAATCACTCCTATTAATTTGATTTAATTTTTTAATTAATTTTTTGAAACATTTTTTTTTTTTTCTGTAGGACTGGAGACTGAACTGAGGGGCTTCATACAAAACTATACCCTCAATTCTTTTTTAGTTTTTTGAAATAGGATCTCACTAGGTAGCCCAAGCTAAACTCAAACTTATGGTACTCCAGCCTCAGGCTCCCAGAGTACTAGGATTACAGTTCTGTGCCACCACACCCAGCCCTTCATGGAATATTCTAGTAGAAGTCCACCTGACCTTACGTCTATCAGTGCCAACAACCTCACTAGTCACTTCTTTGGGGTCAGTGCCACTAAATGCTCTGGTACGCTCTGGGACAGCTCTGTCTATGAACCAACAAGGTGCTCTGGTTTGGTTCCTGCACTTCCACTGTGTTTTACAAATTCCCTTTCTCTGCCTACTGTCAAGTATCCAGAGCTTTCAGGAGTTTTCAGGAGCTTTCAGGATACCATGGCCTTTGTTCTTTTCTTCTCTCACAATGAATAGATGTCAGAATGAGGCAGGGGTGCTGATATCAGAATCACTTGGCAACACCTTAAAACTACACTCCACATCCTCCAGGAATTATGGTGTGTTTCTGAGAGCAAAGGGTGAACCATTCCTTGTTATTGTTTTATCTAGATGTCCCCTAAAGTCTCACATGCTCATGGCTGGGACTTGGGGATGTGGTTAGGTCATGAGGGAGTGACTCTCAAAAGGGGGGAAATAGAAGATATATCAGGTGCAAATTCCTGAAGACAAGTGTTATCATTAGGTTTATCTGAAATATACCAATAAAACAGAGCTTTGAAAAAATAAATAAAACTGAGCTCAGCTCCAAGAAAAGAAAAGATACTCAACTGATGGAGTGAACCACGGCAGCTATCCCTCTCCTCAACCCACCAAGTGCTGGACATACTCTTTTTTGTTTTCGTTTTTTGTACAGGGTCTCACCAAAAGCTGGGACTGATAGTGCTCCTCCTATCTAGCCTCCCCAGTGCTGGGATTACAGGTGTGCACCACCATGCCCTGCTCCTAGACATATTCTTAGGGAAACAGAGCAGGCAGGAGATAGATGCTGCCAGAGAACACCAGCAAACAGCTGAGCAATTGCTTAGATAACTTGAGCAATCCATTCAGTCAGACTGGAAAATGCAAAAAAAAAAAAAAAATATCATGGAGTTGCCATAATATTTTTACCTATCGATTTTCACATTTCTCACGGAGATCTAAACTGTTTTTATCATAATTAGCAGACAAAGTTTGATTATAAAGAAAAATTTTGAGGTAACAAGTGGCCTGTGTTTCATGTATAAAAATGATTAACTTTTGACCAAGAAAATTATCAGGCACAGTGAGCTGTTTTTCCACAAAAGAAGATGAATTTGTCTCCAATGGTCAATTATGAATTAGTAAATCTTCTTGATGTGTGACACACAGTATAACACTGGGTAATCCCAGTAACCTCCTTGAGCTGAGCTTGTATCAGTGGTGGGCTACAGTCCCCAGCACAGCAACCTCTGGGGCCCACGTGCTAGATCAGTGGTTCTCAACCTTTCTAATGCCGTAACACTACAATATAGTTCCTCATGTTGCGGTGACCCCAAACCAAAAAATAATTTTGGTGGCTACTTCAAAACTGTAATTTTGCTACAGTTATGATTTCCGATGGCTTTAGGCAACCCCTGTGCTTTGGTCATTCGACCCCCGCTGGGGTCGTGACCCACAGGTTGAGAACCGCTGTGCTAGATCCATCAAGTCATAGTACCACACTTCCACAATTAACTTTTTCACTAAGCTTCAGCCTATTGTAAAATGAAAACCATATTATATCTACCTTTATATGGTTGTTGTGAAGACTGATAATACATTTTACATTATAACACAGCTCTCTGTATACAGTAAGTGTCCAGTAAATGTTAACTGTATTTTAATTCTGTTTATATTAATGTTCCTATTATTATTATTACTTATCTGTAAAACTATTGCAGAGAGAATATATTAAGAATCAACCAAATTGACACCATACTCCTAATAGGAAACAAGTAATTATTCCTGATTTGCAGCAGCTATGTGCAATTCTAGTGAGCAAATCCTCTAATATAATATAATGCATACAAATAATCAATTTTAAGAATACTATCCACTTGCTGATAGGTAAATTATGTATGCCTAGGTAGTTTTTATGTCAGTATTGGTCAGATTATAAATCTATTGCCAAATATTTTTGTTACCAACTGTCATGTTTCATTTGAAATTTCTATTCTGAAGATGGAATCTAGATACAAATTTCATAAGTTTGGCTGAAATTACAGTTTTTCTGTATCAGATAACTTAAAGTACTTTTTATGAGGAACGTTGAAAAAAAAGAGGAACATAATAATCTCAGAAGTAATAACAATTCAAGACAGTATATTTTACTCTGAATCCAAATAATAATTATTCATTTTTCTAAAGTGTTTAGTACAGGGTCTACAGGGACACACTACATAGACCATGATTCTCTTGTTTTCAGCTTCCCTAGAACTGGGATTACAGGCACACACCATCACACCCAATCTCAATTACCATCTCAGTGGGCCCCAGGAGCAGGGCCAGCATGTCACCAGGAATCGAGCCCCGGCTGCTTCACTCTGCCTAAGCAGGAGCTTTAGTTCACTGCACTACCTGGCCAGCCCAATAATGGTCCATTTTTAAGGAACATTACGATATATTTTTTAAAAAGTTCTTTCTCAAAATTAAATCTCTGAATCACTTATTTTGTCCTTAAAATTTGCACTAATTCTCTCTGCTGAAATGATTTTTTATTTGTGAAAACAATCATTACATAACATATGCAGATGAGACAGAGAATGCAGACATTTGCTACTTTCTTTTTTTTTTTTTTTTTTTTTTTTTTTTAGACAGGGTCTCACTATGCAGTTGAGGCTGGCCTTGAGCTCACTTTTGTAGCCCAGGCTGGTCTCGAACTCACACCAATCCTCCTGCCTCAGCCTCCCGAGTGCTGGGATTACAGGCGTGCACCACCACGCCCAGCGTCACTGCTTTCAAGAGAATGTATAACTATAGCAAATGACAAAAATATATGTTATCTAAAGTTCCAATCTTAACATTTTGGGCATCTGTCCAACTATACAATTTGGCCCATTATTCTTTGGACATACATGTATAAGTAAAAATGGAATACGTTTTGTTGGGTGACCTACCATATTAAGGACTGGGAAGATACTAGCATATTTCTTTTTATGCATCTATGGGCATCTCTAATAAAACAACATAAACAGTTGAAAGCAAATGTGCTATGATTATGGTAACTACATTGTCAATGCTAAAATAAAATACAAGCTCACTTTTTACACTCATCTGTGATTTCAATAATAATTTCTCATGCTAATAATTTTTCTAAAATATTTATTTAAAAGCCCATCATATAATACATACAAATCATCAATTTTAAGAATACTAGCCACTAGCTGATAGGTGAGTTATGCATGCCCAGGTAGTTTTTAGGTTAGTATTGGTCAGATACTATTGCCAAATATTTTTGTTACCAATTGTCATATTTCATTTGAAATTTCTATTCTTCAGATGGAATCTAAATACAATTTCATAACTTTTGCTGAAACTACAGCTTTTCTATATCAGATAACTTAAAATACTTTTTAAGAGGAACATTGAAAAAATAAAACTAACCCTTAAAATTCACAAGAGTTTTTGGCTTCATCAGAGTTTTCAAATTGCCAAATTTACAATTTCGAGAAGGTTTACACTACAGGTTAGTAATGTTCTACTCATAGCAAAAAATTCTTCAATATTTTCAGCTACACAGTTAATTGACTGTTAACATCTTTCAAGTTTAACTATCCATAATAGTCACTGCCTTTTCTTTTTAAAGATAATTAGTCTAAACAATTGGTCTGAATGCTGAGAAGTTATCCACAGATTGATGTTTACATACTTGCCAACATGATTTGAGAAATGCTTTGTCGAAAAACAACCATAAGATGTTTCAAAAATTATCGATTGATATTATTTAAGCAATATAAAAATTTATGATAAAGAATATACAGATTACAAGAGGAAAAGATAGCAACTTAACACAAAGATAAGGTATACTTAGATATTTACCATGTAGAAGATCTGTGGAAAATTATACTGAAAATTAGGATGCAATAATTATTATTATTATTATTATTATTATTATTATTATTATTATGTTTTGTCTTTTTGAGACAGGGTCTTGCTATGCAGTTCAGGCTGACCTTGAGCTCACTTTTGTAGCCCAGGCTGGTCTCGAACTCACACCAATCCTCCTGCCTCAGCCTCCCGAGTGCTGGGATTACAGGCGAGCGCCACCACGCCTGGTGAGGATGCAATAATTAAACATACCGCATTATAAAGAATATTTATGCCAGAGGTAACATATAATAATGAAAGAAGTATGAGATGCATATGTATCTCTATCTCTACCCCTGCTTCAATACTATGTTTTTTTTTATGTGTTTCTTTCCTTTCTTTCTGTGATATATTTCTTTTTTCTTTTTCTTTTTTTTGTATTAGGTCATACTACACAACTCAGTCAGACTTATAGTGATCCTCCTGTTTCAGCCTCCACAGCGCTGGAATTGCAGGCATGTGCCACCACATCTGGTTCCTTGTTTTTGTTTTAAAATGAGAATAAAGGCCAGGGCCTTTCCAATCAGCTCCATCACCAGTCCTTTTTAAATTTTGAAACAAGGTCTCGCTAAATTGCTCAGGCTGGGCTTGAACTTGCCACCATCCTGCCTTAGCCTTCTGGGGTGCTGGGATTAGAGCAACATGCCAGCATTCCTGGCCTGTTTCATAATGTAGTACAAGCTCCCTCTCCGGGGCACTGTACCTCCTCCTGGGTGGCATCTGTGTGCTCTCTCTGTAATCTCAGTGAAGATTCACTTCACCAGCAGAGGAAGCCACACCAGCTTTGGGCCTAGATGTCACCTCCCAAGTTCCAACACAGCCTTGGAGAAGTTTGTGCCTGAATCAGTGACCATGGCCTCCTCTCCTCTCTCCTCCTAACTAGTTTCCTAGATAGAATCTTCTGCAAATTTCTCTGAACAAAGACTAAAAATTGAATAACTAGGAATGAAACTAGCAAAGGAAATAAAAGATCTATACATTTAAGATGACATGGGACAGACAGCTCAGTGGATTAAAGGATCTGCTTAGGCAGACTCAGGGGCCAGGGTTCAATCCCCAGCCTGCCCTACCAACCCCACGCCTGGAGCAAGCTGAGATGGTGATTGAGCCTGGGTGTGGTGGTGCATGCCTGTATTCCTAGCACTTGGGAGGCTGAAAAGTAAGAAGATCACTATAAGTCCAATCTGTGTAGTGAGACTCTGTAGACCTTGTACTAACTACTTTAAAAATAAATAAATAAATAAATAAATAAATAAATAAATAAATAAAATTACAGTACTCTGAAAAAAAGAGATTGAAGAGGATATCAAAATGGAAAGATAACCCTTGCTCATAGAAAAGAAAAACCAACATAGTGAAAATGGCCATATTCCCCAAATTGTCATATAGATTGAATTAAATCCAAATTAAAATATCATTAACATACCTCATAGAATTATAGAAAACATTTCTAAAATTTATTTGGAACCCAAGGAGACCTAGAATATTAAAAGAAATTCTCCACAACAAACGGAAAGAAGGAACATCATAATCACTGACTTGAAATTATACTATAAAGCTACTGTGAGTAAAACAAAACAAAAAAAATCCAGCATGGCACCTGTAAAAACAGACAGACCTAGGATCAACGGGATCGGTGGAGCAGATCAGAAGATTCAGAAACTACTACAAACCACTTAGCCATCTTAGTTTGAAAAGGGCCCAGAGATGTTCCTGGAATTAAGATAGCCTCTATAGGGCTGGGGACATAGCTCAGTGGTCTAAGTAACTACCTGGACAAAGTGCAAGGACCTGGGTTCAATCATTGGTAGTACATGCTGTTGTGGCCCCAAACCTCGGGCCTGCCTTGCAGGCCACCAAAACTGGATGTGGTAGTGCAAGCCTGTAATCCCAGCACTGGGGAAGCTGAGACAGGAGGATCATGATAAGTCCAAGCTGTGTAGTGAGACCCTGTAATAAATAAACAACTTTTTAAAAGATAGCCTCTTTAATAAATGGTCCTGGAAAAACTGACTTTCCACATGCCAAAGATTATAACTAGACCCATGTCTCTCACAATGCACCCAGCTAAAATCACAATCGATCAAAGATTTAAACATTAAAAGCAGAAACACTAATTCAACTGGAAGAAAAAAATGTTTGAACTCTTGAAGACACAGGTGTAGGCAAAGATTTTATGAATAAAACCCTACTCACATGGGAAATTATGCAAAGAATCAACAACTAGGATCTCAACCTATTAAAAAGATTTTCCACAGAAAAAAAGAAATCACCAATAGAGCAAAAAGACAACCTATTGAATAGGGAAAAAATTAGCCAGTTGTCCCTCAGATAAGAGACTAATATCTAGAGCATATAAAAAACTGAAAAAAGTCAGACCCCCTCAAATTCAAATGTCCAGCTCAAAAATGAGCATCTGAGATGAATACATGCTTTTCAGAGGAAGAAATACAAATGCAAATGAATATACTAAATATGTTCAAAATCACTGTTTATTCAAGGGATAAAAACTAAAATAACATTGAGATTCCATCTCTCTCCAGAAAGAATGACTATTATTAAGAATTCAACCAGTAACTCATGCTGGAGGGGCTGTGGAGAAAAAGGAATTCTTATCTCCCACTGTTCGTGGGAGCATAGACTGGTGCAGCCACTATGGAAATCAGTGGAGAGAGTCCTCAAACAACTAGGAGTCAAGGGCCCATTTGGCCCAGCTATTCTCCTCCTAGGTATTTTTCCAGAACAACCGAAAACATCATGCCACAGTGATATATGTGCACTAATATGTACATTAGTGCATCTGTCATAGTTAAATCTTGGAAACAATATACACACCCATCAACCAAGGAATACATAAAGATTTTTTAATGAAATGGAGTACTACATAACCATAAACAAGTATAAAACTTGAGACATTCCTAGGTGTTTCAGTTACTCTTCTCTCATTACTGGGAGAAATACCCAACACCCAAATGAAAGAAGGAAGGAAAGGTTTATTTAGCTCACAGTCAGTGAAAGCTTCAGGCCATACTCAGCTGGCTCCAAGGCACATGGTAGAGAGCAGAGGGCGAGGGGAGTGGCAGCAGTGCAGACAGCTGGCTTCTCTTCCCTCCTTACAATGTAATGCATATTACCTGGTCCAGGGCAGGTACAGCACCCACATCCAAATAACGAATCCCAAGCTCCAGAAGCCATCCCATTACCATGAGGTTTTGGGGGACACCTACATACAAACCATAACTTTCCACACCTGGACCCCCCAAAACTCATGTACATCCCTTTATGCAAATGGAATTTTGGTTCATCTCTCAAAGTTGCCTAAGTCCCAATAATTTCACGATTGTTGCAAAGTCCAAGTCTCAATTCTCCAAGATCCAGGGCAAACTCCTAGCTATGAGCTCCCGTATAAATGAAAAGGTAAACACTTTCATAAATCAATGGCACAAGATAAATATTACCATTCCAAAAGGTACACACAGCAGAATACCAAGCATTGGGACCTAAACAAGTCTAATATTCAGCAGAGCAAACATTAAGTCCTATAGTTCCATGTGGGACATCTAAAGCAATTTATGGCCAATTGTGAGCTCCATGTAGCTCCGCCCCCATGGCCCTCTTGGTGGTGGCTCCCATGGCTTCTCTCTTAGGGCAGCTTTGTTCCCTCCTTGCAGTTTCCCTTAGACAATCCACATTCTTGGCTTTTCAACTTTCTGGGGTTTTCGCTGAATAGGCATCTCACTGACAACTTTTAAAATCATCCTTCTGGGCTCTTAGCTCTTGATTCTCAACATAAATCTGACTAAAAGACCCCAAAATAGCCATGCCACTGCCTCAGTATTCAATTACTTTGAGATTTATTTACCATATTAATCAATCCATAACACTTAATGCCAGTCTCAGGCAAAGTCTCTGGACATAAACAAAACGCAGACAGTCTTTCTGCCAAATCATAACACAAATCATCCAGAGTCCAACAACCAATGCAGTTCTTCTTCCCAGAAGAAACCTCCCCAGCCTGGTCTTTACAGGCAGGCTTTCTAACAGCCTTCTAGCCTTTTGAACTCTGACCAGAATCTCTCATACCAAAAAGTCCACGCTGTTCCAGCATTTCTCTTTCAGGTGACATCTCAGAACCTTTCCTATCTCTTCCCATAAGCCATTCTCAAAAGCTTGTAATCCACATGGTCAGATGGATTACAATAGCAGCCCCACTTCTGGTACCAAACACTGAGACACTAGGTAAATGGATGCACCTTCACCCTAAAACCATACTCTTAAGCAAAATAAGTCAGTCACATGTGTACAAATGTCACATTTTTCTCTGGTGTGAAAAAGCATAAGTAAAAATAAGGACCAAAGTGTATAATGGGCACAGGAAGAAATAATTCAAAGGAAAGGAAAGCTGGGGAGAGTAAAAGGAGAAATGAGGAAAGGGGGAAGAAAAACAAAACAATAAAAGAAGGATAAAATGGAAACAAAACTTTGTAAATAAGGACAGAAAGAAGAGTTGAAGTGAGGGGAAGGAATTGGGAAAAAATAAAAGAGTAATGATGTATCGGTTGGGAACACAGCTCAGTGGTCTAAGTGCCTGCCTACCAAATGCAAGGACCTGAGTTGGATTCCCAGTACCCCACAATGTGCCAGCCCAGAAACCAAGTGTGATAGCACACACCTGTAATCTCAGTGTGGGGAAGCTAAAATAGGAGGATCACTCCTAGTCCAAGCTGTGGAGCAAGACACTGTTCCAAATAAATAAACATATTTTAAAAAAAGATATATCATACACAGGTATACATTTCCTATGATTACTATAATCATTATGTATATCTAAACTAGATCAGTACACTTTCTTTAAAAATGGAAAATTTTATTTAAAAATTAAATCAAATTAAAAATTAGAAGGTAGTAACTCTAAGAATGTCATGTTTCAGTGAACTAACCCCCAGGCAAACATCAGGTACAAAATATATATTCTGTGTTGCCCCATGCTGCAAAAGATGCTTTTTTTTTCTTTCCTTCTCTTTTCATCAAATAGGAGTAACATAGTAACATGAGATTTTGAACATTCATGAAAATGTGTCACCTTTTTGCAACTTCCAACTTCCACATAGCAGAAATATTGATAGCTATCAAACTTCCCATCATATCCAAATATTTTGAACTTTTGAATAATTGCTAGGCCAAAAATGCCTACCAGTGATCTACCAGCCCCACTTTTCCCAGACTGTACTTTCTCAATTTGTATCTGAATAATCATTGCCATTTGTTGAAATACTTAAACCACCAATAATTCTGTGTCTACATTTTGACAGTGATACTGTGAGAGTCACATTGTCCCACTAAAAATTGGATGAGTCCTTCTTACAAACTTACAAATGAGCTTCCCTTTCTTACTTATGTTTTCAACTGTAAATATGTGACAGAGGATGAGGGTCACCTCTGCTTCTTTCCCTTGGGAGTCAAGGACAAAGTCTTCCTAGCACCTTTCCTTAGATCCTAATTTCCTTGCCTGCTTCACAGTACAATAAACGCTCTTGCTTACATTCGTAACATCTTTGGACAGAGAATGTGGCAGTTGGGTTATATAAAGTATCACTAAAAAAAAATTAGATGCTACCTGAGATGCCAAAAAAAAAAAACCCTTCCATTTCCCAAGTTTAAAGAAAAAATTGATTTTTGCCTAACTTAAAAAAAAAAAAAATGACATATTCTCAGATATGAAAAATCCATTCCCGGGTTTAAGAAGCCTTAGGGGAGATACCAAATAAAACATGTAGGCTAACTTACAGTAGCAATAATAATATTTACTGTTTAAAGTTAGCTGTTTAAGCAGAGCTAGATTGGTGAGATGAGCTTAGGAGGCTTAGATTCAATAGCCTCCAACATCACAAGCTTCACTGGTGGCCCACTGCAATTGCAAAACCTTTGACTGTATATGTATCTGCTTCCTCTTAGTCCAAAGAGTAGTATATTCTTTCCTTTTTTTTTTCTTTCTTTCTTTCTTTCTTTTTTCTATGCAACATCAATAGGGAGGTGGGTCATGCCCACACACTGCACTCTATAGAATGATTGTGAGGACAATATGCAATATGTCAACTTTCAAAGAAAAGAAGGGGGAAAAGAAAAAAAAAAGTAATGTGGATTTAGAAAGGTTAATGTTTAATTGTTTGATCAATCTTATA
>PVJA010004338.1:0-48314 GCA_004027025.1 Myocastor coypus
TCTCTCTTTATATTACATTCAGGCTCTCCGCCTTAGCTCCCGCCCTAGGCTACACCCATAATCTCAGAAGTACTTCCACCCATAATCCCATCAGTACGAAAACCCATAATCCCAGGGATCATGGATCAAGTCTCAAACTCTAGAAGTCCCCGCCCAATGACTCCATGAGGCTTTGGTGGGACAACTAGACATAAACCATAACACCATGTACTTTTTTTTTTTTTTTTGAGACAGGATCTTGCTATGCAGTTCAGGCTGGCCTTGAGCTCACTTTTGTAGCCCAGGCTGGTCTTGAACTTGCACCAATCCTCCTGCCTCAGCCTCCCAAGTGCTGGGATTACAGGCGTGAGCCACCACACCCGGCTCCATGTACTGATAAATACACAAAATATTGTATACATATACAATGAAATGGTTTATGAATTATTGATCTACACCATATGGGTCAGGCTTAAAGAGCATTATGTTAAGTGAAGCAAGTCAAGCAGAAAGGTCACGTACTGCATTATCCACTCCTGGACAATGTCCTGAACAGGCAAATTCATAATACAGAAAGTAGGCATGCAACTGGCAAGGGCTGAGGGAAGAGGACCGGGAAGCCAGGCCCCAGTGGCAGTGGATGACTTTTGGGGGCAGTGACCATGCTCCGCAGTGAAGCAATGGTCATGACTGCACAGCCCTGGCACTGAAAAAATCACTGACCTTAACCTTGGAAGGGGTTTAAATGGTGATTTTTTTTTTTTTTTTCTGTTGTGGCCATGTTATCTGAATTTTTTTTAAAGGAGAAATAAAATACAAATGACAGCTCAAGATTTGTTTGCCAGGGCTGACAAGATGGCTTAGTAGTCTAAAGTGCTTGCTTAGGCAAGCTTAGGCAACCGCAGGGACCAAGGTTCGATTCCCAGCACCACATGCTGCACCAGCCCCATGGGGCAGACTGAGCTGGCCATAATATATATATTTAATTTGTTTGCTGGTGGAATTAGTTTCCCCAAAACAGAAGGAGTTAAACTCCTGACTCTCTGTCCCCTGGGCTTCTGGTTTTGATTGTTGTGGCTCAGATCCCCTGCAGCTGTCTCTTCCCAAGGATGGTAGCCTCACTGGGGCAGTGACAGTGTGGATCCCACAGACACCCACAAGCAGTGGGGCTTCCAGTCTTTGAGAAGCCACAGACATCCAGGCAATGCCTCACTGAGGGAGGAAACAGGACAAACTGAAGTCCTGTCCAAGTCTGCTGGCCTTTGTGTGAGTAAAACTATGCACAGAGAAAACAAAGAAACCAAACAAAACCAACAGCTCCTCCCAACGCATGATAAGGCAGAGAAACTACCCAAGTTCTCTCATCTTCCAACAAAACTCTAAGGCATCTAAGGACAAGACAGGAGAATACCCCTGATCCAGGACAAGGAGTACCAAGGGACTCACACTTGGTGACTGTAACGTGAAGCCTCACCCACTGGGCGCCCTGGGAGTTGCCCAAAGCCAAAGAAGCCGTTTCCACGGAGGAGTCAGGAGTGATGATACCACAAAGCTTGGAATCCTCATCTCAAAGCGAGTTGGAGAAGACAAAAGCAGCCCGAACCGTACTCCAATGTCACCTGCCGTGTCGCCTGGTCCTCAGGTTCCGCTGAGCCCCGTTCTCAGATTCTCAGACTCTGACCTCATTACCCTGTCACCGTGAAGTACATCTTGGGGTGCGGGCTGCAGTTTCAGGCCTGTCACAGTCACTCAGTGACTTGATCCTCTTTGGATTCTTCCTGGGACTTTTCAGGCTCTGTACCCGGGTTCAATCTGTCAGTCTTCTTGGGCTTTTCATTGCCTCCCCTCAATATTACACATTACGTACAGTGCCCAAGTGATGAGCTACAGCCTCAGCCCTTTAAAAATGTCTCATTCATTCTTTCATTCACTTAATTTTTGTTGCTGTTGTTTATTTTTTGACACAGGGTCTCCCTATGTACTCTAGTCAGGCTAGCCTCGAACTCATTATGTAGCCCAGGCTGGCCTTGAACTTGTGATGATCCTCCTGCCTCAGCTGCCTGCATGCTAGGATTACTTGTGTGTACAACTATGCTGAGAGTAAAAATGTTTTATTTGGAGACAGGGTCTCACTAAGTTCCTAAGCTGCCCGGACTGGACTTGAACTTGCCATCCTCCTGCCCCAGCTTCTGTGAGTGCTGGGGTGACAACTGCGAGCCACTGTCCCCAGCTCTCCTGCCATTTCGGGGCAGGATCATAGATGTAGTCTGCCTACAGCCCTTGGATCTATTTTAGCCCACTCTTTTTTTTTTTTTTTTTTTTAATGTATTTGATACAGGATCTCACCAGGCAGCTTTGACTCATAGTGGTCCTCCTATTTTCAGCCTCCCCAGCACTAGGACTATAGGTGTGCGCCACTACACCTGGACTCCGTGGCTGCCCAGGGGCAGGACTGCCACAGCATGTAATGCAGGAATCAAACCCCGGTCCCTGCTCTTACCTAAGCAAGCGCTTAGTCCACTGATCTACCTCACCAGCCCCTCACTCATTTATTTTACGCAAGCATTTTTAAATCAGGGCAGTTTTGGTTAAAATCTTGAGTTCTGTCTTCTCTTGGAAACCTGGGCAGTTTGGCAGCAGTGAGCGCATGCTTCTGGGAGGAAGGATTGGTGGGCTACGCCTGTTTGGGACCCACTCTGGCCCTCGCTGGGTCAGGCCCTGGAGGCACCAAACCAGGCCTGCTCCTTGGATGTCTTCTCCAGCTCCACGCCCCACGCCTTGCTTCTCCGATTTCCCATTTTTCTCCCTCTTTTACCTGGTCAATACCACTGCTTTTTTTCTTCCTTTTTCTAAATCTTGGTGAGAGCCAATGGACACAGAAATACTCAACTATGGGATTTTTAGGGATTTCGTTGTTATTGCCCCTTTCCTGGTATTTTAAGGCAGTATCCAAAAATCTGCCAGCTTATTTGCTAAATAATCAATTACCAGGGTCCGGTGGGATGGCTCAGTGGTCTGAAATGCCTGCTTAAGAAAGCTTGGGCGGCTGCAGGGACCGCAGTTCGATCCCCGGCACCACATGCTGTGCCAGCCCTGCCCTGAGGGCGGGCTGAGCCAGCCATGAAAATAAACAAATAAACAAACAGAAGTTCTGAAACATGAAAAAAAAAATTACCAGGTATGATTTAATCATCCTAAGAAACAATAAATAGCAGTTTTCTTTTTTTTATATAATTTTTATTTTATTTTATTTTTTTCTTGTGTCAGAACTTTTTATTTATACATTTCTTCAAATGACTGTGGGATTTTTTTTTTAAAGTCCTCAAAGTAGATTTTATTTATACATTTCTTCAAATGACTGTGGGATTTTTTTTTTAATTTTTTTTTAATTTTTTTTTAAAGTCCTCAGAGTAGATTTTATTTATACATTTCTTCAAATTGTGTCAGAACTTTTGTTTGTTCATTTATTTTTATGGCCAGGTCAGCCTGCCCTGAGGGCAGGGCTGGTGCAGCATGTGGTGCCGGGGATTGAACCGTGGTCCCCACAGCCACCCAAGCTTTCCTAAGCAGGCACTTTAGACCACTGAGCCATCCTGCCGGGCCCAATAGCAGTTTTCTTCAAAGCATTCTTGCTTTAGACCAGGCATGGTGGCCTGAGGCTGTAGTCTCAGCTCTTGGGAGGTTATAAACAGGTGGATCTCTACAAGTCTGATTGATCTAGTAGTGAGACCCTGAACACCCTGTTGACCCTTCCCTAAAAAATTTTTTAAAAAAAGCATTTTTAGATTAGATAGAACACCCTTGTTCTCAGAAATAAACTGGGACAAGCTGGGCATGGTGGTGCACACCTGTAATCCAGAATTTGGGAGGCTGAGACAGGAGGATCAGTGCAAGTTTGAGATCTGTTTGGGCTACAAAAGTGAGCTCAAGGCCAGCCTGAACTGCATAGTGAGACCTTGTCTCAAAAAAAAAAAAAAAAAAAAAAGGAACAGCAAACTCCAACTGCAGAAGCACCTTTCAAAGGAAATCCTTCTGCCTGTGGACTCCCTAAAAGTACCTCAAAGCTTGAGCAAATCCTACTTCTATGTAACCACTTAAGAGATTTCAGTTGCATAATTATACAAGGACCTTGGCCATAAAACACACTGCCGCACACGCAAGCGAAATCACCCCAGATTATGATTTGCAAGGAAAATGCCCCTCTGCAAGGTAAACCTGTCATTGGCTTCTCCCTGAATTTCCATCTTGTCATTTCCCACCAACCAGCTGGCCTCCGTCAGTTCCCCCTCAGGTCACTGGAAAAGTCACACAGAACAAGCTCACCCCCAGCCTAAAAAGAAAACTCAATCAGCACCTAGCAGGGGCTGAGCCGATTGGCTCGCAGTGCTGGGGATTTTGAGCTTAAAAACCAAAGTCATTATGTTCCTAAATATTAGGGAAATAGAACTGTTATTTTCCTTCAGGAGCTGTTACTTCTCCTCTCTTCCCTGGGGACAGAGCTTTGAGCTGCGGTCGCCATCCCTGGCTGCACATTAGTACACTGGAGGGCTTTTAAGGAAAGCGCTGGGGTCTGGACACCATCGCAGACCCATCCAGTCAGGCTTTCAGAAAGGGGAGCCAGCTAGCATCTGAATTTTTAAGTGCTTGGGTGATTCCAACACTCAGCCAGGGTTGAAAATTGCTGGTTTGTTGAAAATCTCTGACTCCCCCAATGCCGTGCTCACATCAACAGCGTCACCACCGTCTGGGAATTTGTCAGAGTGAGAAGTCTTGGGCCCCGCCCAGAATCAGCGTCGCTGGAAGAGGGCAGTGGTTTGGAGCAGAATGTGGGAGCTCTGACGCGCGCCTCCGTGTGTGAAACTCGGTGGGGGGGGGGGGGGGCTAGAGTCCGCTGCGCTTGGGTTCACATCCATCCCAAATGCATTGTGGGTGAGCCCTGCGACCTGAGGCCTAGCCTAGCCTCCCAGCCTAGCCTCAGGGTTTCACATCAGCAAAATGGGGACAATGAGGGTTTATATGTTTATAGTGTACCGAATCCCATCAGCATGTACAATGCACTTAACCCCCCACCTGGCACAGCACTGCACCCAGCTAAATGCTGGGTAATTTTATTCAGGTGCTCTCTCCGGAGGTTCTTCCCTATGCCCACATGCCAGCCTTGACCCTGTGCGCCCATCCCTATGTATTCCTTCCCCTTCCTTTCATCGCTGCCTTAGAATCCAAGTCTTCATCATCCCTTGCCTGAGTAAGGAGTGGATCTTGCACAAGCACACAAGAGGATGAAGACAAAGGACAGTCAGGAGCTGCTACCTCTACAGAAGGAGAGTACATCCACCAGAGGCAGGGCCACTTCCGAGGTCATGAGTGGGCCCGGATGGCCAATGGTGCCAAATATCATTTTCTCCTGAGATGTCAAGGTTGACTGGAGAATTTTGAGCCAGCCCTTTCGCCTGCAGACTTACTGACCCAGGGGTACAGCAAATCCTGACACTTCCTGTGTCATTTGTTCAAAATTAAGGCAACCTTGAAATCTAACTGCCAGGCCGGTTGTGGTGGCTCACGCCTGTAATCCCAGCACTCGGGAGGCTGAGGCAGGAGGATTGGTGTGAGTTCAAGACCAGCCTGGGATACAAAAGTGAGCTCTAGGCCAGCCTCAACTGCATAGCGAGACCCTGTCTCAAAAAGACAAAAAAAAAAAAAAAGAAATCTAACTGCCGGGTGTGGTGGCACATACCTGTAATCCCAGCACTTGGAAGGCTGAGGCAGGAGGATCAATGTGAGTTCGAGACCAGCCTGGGCCACAAAAGTGAGTTCAAGGCCAGCCTGAACTGCATAGGGAGACCCTGTCTCAAAAAGACAAAAAAAAAAAAAAGAAATCTAACTGAAAAGGCCCGGGATCTCAGAGGCTACCACTTGGAAAGTAAGTCACACCAAGGACCTGGGCTGGGAACCTCAGGCATCCAACGGGGCCCAGGCTGCTTATCCCAGGGGTAGAACTTTCAGATGACTCAAACCTGACGAGAAATCGGAGGCACCTCAGTCCTTGCATCTTGAAGGGGATGACCACTCCTCAGGAGAAATGATTCCTCGCTTGTCCTCCTCTTTCACGAGTGACCTAAATCTGTAGACATTAGTCATGTGGCCAGAACACAAGGGATTACAGGCGTGTGCCACCACGCCCGGCTAACAGTCTTTTACTGTTAAACAACAAACAAACAAAAAGGACAGACTTAGAAAAACTGAGAGTGACAGCATGAGTGTTTTTCTCTGTGTTCCTTCTTACAAAAACAGACATCTCTGAGAAGTCCAAAGCCCACCCTGATCACCACTGATTGGCCTCCTGGAGGCCCTGTGACTGTCCTTATGGGTGAAGTGTACACGCAGTGGGGGTGGGGGATTCGGATCCCAAGTCACACTTCTGGGGCCTATCTGGAGCCTGGGACACTGGCAGCGCTGCTGGTACCCACCTGCCTGGGTCTGCATGAGGACCAAGCCAGGCAACACGGGTGAAGACTCCACACGGGCATCCAGGCCCCCGTGTACACACGGGAAATGCCGGAGATGGGCAAGAGGAATCTCGGCTGTGGCTGTCACTGCCTAGGCTGCCCCAGGACTTTTGGTCTGGTGGATGCAGACCCCTCTGGAGAAGCTGCCAGAAGACAGGAACCCCATGGAGAGCGACATCTATGGATGACCCCCCAACCTCACCAAGCTCTCATCCCTCCCCACCCGGACCATGGTGGTCAGAGACCTGAGTCATTTTCATGTCTGAGCAGAAAAGGACCTGGCAGGTCAGTGAGTCCACAATGCTCACTGACACAGAGGCCTGGAGGAGGCAGGTGAGCTGCCCGAGGTCACACAGCCTCCCAGGAGGGGCTGAGCCGGGAAGACAGCGGAGCCCAGCGTTTGTAGCTTTGCACCACTCTGCCCTCTTTATTTCCTGCCTTCGACTCTGTTTCGGATCCTCCAGCTCCTTCTCCCTTTCCATCTCCAGGATGGGCTTTCAACCAGGTTCCAGGCTCATCGAACTCTCGGCCACATCCTGCTGGGGACCCATCTTTCTTACTGAATCAGACCGCCACTAGGTCCTGAAAGCCCCATAAGTCTTCTATGGATGAGCAGATCCCTTAATCTATTATTCCAGAGTCCTATTTATATATATTTATCCATATGGCTATATAAATGGGGCTCTGAGACATATACGTGGCAGGTTATTGCCGTAGCATAGTTGTTCTCCCCGAGAGGAAAACAAAAATGATGTATGGCAGAGGCTCTGTTCCACGCACAAAGCTCCCGTCTGATTTATTAAGAGTTAGCTTGCAGCCACATGCTCTGAAGCAGAGAATCTATTGCAGAGTTATCTAAGAACTCTCAGACCCAGCTGCTGAAAGAGCTTCCAAAGGCCTAGAGAGTGCAGGGGCCTCAGAGCATCTCAAAAGCAGACCTTCACTGGGTCCTTGCCCCAGCCTGGCCCTTGAATGAGGTTTCTTTTGGCTGTAAGATCAAGCAGAAAGGGGGCTAGTGGTATAGCTCAGTGGATTAAGCTCTTGCTCAGGGAAGTGTAGGGCCTAGGGTTTGGTTCCTGGCCCCGCCTGCTGGGCAGGGTCTGCTCTCTCTGGAGAGCACTGAGCCGGCGATGGAGTCTGGGCGTGGTGGCACGTGCCTGTAATCCCAGCACTTGAGAGGTAGAAGCAGGAAGATCACTATGAGTCAGTAGTGAGACCCTGTACAAAAAAATAAATAAATAAAGAAAGAGAGAGAGAGAAAGAAAGAGAGAGAAAGAAAGAAAGAAAGAAAGAAAGAAAGAAAGAAAGAAAGAAAGAAAGAAAGAAAGAAAGAAAGAAAGACAAAAATGATTAAGCAGAAAGGGAGCTTGTCTAAGGACCCAGATGTCTCCTGGAACTCAAGGTAAGCACAGGCCCGCGTCTCCCCAGGGCTGCAAGAGGAGAAGGCTGAACATGCAAGTCTCCTTTTCCCCCAGTTGGCCCCTGTTTCTGTCCAGCATGGCTCCCTTATGCTCTGTCCACACGGACGAACCCCAGAGGCCAACAGCCTCTGAGTCTCACCTCCTGCAGTCTTTGTGCTTTCTCTGGTCCCACGGAACTTGTGTCTCCCTGCTTGGTACAAGGGCCACGAGGGACCCAAACAGTTGCTGTGGGACTTAGAGGGAAGGGACAGAGCTCTTCCCTGGGCCAGTCATGGGACAGCGGCCACCAGGATTCCTTCCGTCCTTACCTACGGCAGGGACTGGGCCAAGGCCCTCTTCCCCTCTGTCTCAGCATCCTCACATGTACACCCTGGCTCTGTGCTCCACAGAAGCTGAGAGCTTTGGCTGCGGTGTTCACGGATAGGTGCTCACTGCCCAATTGTGCCAGGCTTGAGATTGTGCTCCGTAACTATCTACCTTTTTTGTGTGTGTGTGGCACTGGTGATTGAACTTGGGACCTTGTGCTTGCCAGGCAAGTGCTTATTCTACTGAGCTATCTCCCCAGCCCTCACAACTATCTACTGAATAAAGAAATGGAGGCCAGGGACATAGCTTGGCCATCTAAGGGCCTGCCTGGCAAGCGCGAGGACCTGAGTTCAGTTCCCCATCCCACATGCCATGCCTGCCCTGGAACCCTGGGTGCTCCGTGACAGTAGTCCCAGCACTGGGGAGACAGAGACAGGAGGATCTGTACAAGTCTGACCTGAATAAGGAGACCCTGTATCAAATAAATAAATACAAATATTAAAAAAGAACAATGGAGAGCTGCCTTGTAGAATGAGCAAAAGGACAAGTGGAGGTAAGAGAGGGCTGAGTGGGCACTTAGAACAGGGCCCACAGGGAGTCAAGCGACCTGCCCAAGGCCCTGAGCCCCCAAGTGGCACAAGCAGGACTGGAACCAGGGCTTTGCACTGGCTGTGTGTAGCGCAGTGGCTGCCAGCCATAGGTCCTAAGTTTGAAGGGACATTGAGAGGCGTTAGAACAAATACTGAGTCTGGGCCTGCCTCTGCAGGCACAAAAAGCATTATGTTTAATCTGAACTAGTAGGAGGGGCATGCTGGCATACGTCCGTAATCCCAGCACTCAGAAGGCTGAGGCAGGAAGACCACTGGGAGGTTGAGGCCAGCCTGGTCTACACCGGGAGTTTAAGGCCAACCTGAGCTACACAGTGAGACCCTGTCTCAGAAAAACAAAAACAAAAAAAATCTATAAAACACATACACACACACCCAGCATGCTCTGCACAAAACATTGGCTCAGGGAAGACAAGCATGCTGTCGTGTCTTGTCTCCTTCCCGTGTTCCCTCAGAAAACCCAAAATGAGCCTCTCCCACCTTCTGGGTCTAGTTAGACGGAATCTGGAGTCCACGAGGTGAGCAGCTGCTCAAGCCACCACCATTTTCAATGAGAGAGGCAGGGTTGTTCTCATGCTGTGTAACCAAAGAACAGCAGTGACTTGGATGTCGGGCAGGAGGGCTGCTGTCTTCCACAACTGTCCTTTGGGATTTGCGTTTCTCATTTGTTGAATCTTATTCTCCAGTGTCTTGAATGTTTTGTTGTGAGGGCCGGGGGGATAGCTCAGAGCACTAAAGTGCCTGCTTAGGCAGAGCAAAAGGGCCAGGGTTTGGTCCCCAGGGTGCCTGCCAGCCCCACCCCCTGGCGGGGGGCGGGGGGCGCTTGAGACAGTGACTGAGACTGGGCGTGGTGGCGCGCGCCTGTAATCCCAGCCCTTGGGAGGCTGAGGCAGAAGGATCTGTGTGGGTTTTAGACCACTGTGGGCTACTAAAGTGAGTTCAAGATCAGCCTGAACTGCACAGCGAGACCCTGTCTCAAAAAGACAAAAACAAGCAAACAAACAAACAAAAATTTGCTGTGGTTCTTTGGTGGTTTTATTTTTTCCACCTTCCTGGTACTGGTGATTGAAACTAGAAGGTTCTGAGACACATTTCTCTCTCTCTCTCTCTCTCTCTCTCTCTCTCTCTCTCTCTCTCTCTCTCAATTTATTTATTTTCATTTTGAGGCCCGTTCAGCCTGCCCTGGGGGCAAGGCTGGCATGGCATGTGTTGCCAGGGATTGAACTTCGGTCCCTGCTTGATTGCCTAAGCTTACCTAAGCAGGAGCTTCGGACTGTTGAGCTATCTCCCTGGCCCTAGCCCTCAGTTTATTTTAAAGTGTCTTACTACTGTCCAGACTAGCCTTGAATTTGTGATCCTCCTGCCTCAGCCTTCTGACTGCTGGAGATGCAAGCTTAAAAGGTTTTAAACTTTTTTTGAGGATAACTTATATTCACAGAAAACCTAAATAGTGCCAACAAGAATTTCTAAATAACACTGCAATAGCTTCACTTTCTCCTAATATCACCATCAGACATAATCATGATACGTTTGTAAAACTAAAAACCCATAGTGATTGGTGACCACTAAATAAACCCCAGATTTTACTCAGATTTTCCCTGTTTTTCCACTGCTGTCCTTTCTTCATTCCAAGACTTGGTCTCAAATAACACATTGCATTTAGTCAATTTTTTTTTTTTCTTTTTTTTTTTTTTTGTCTTTTTGAGACAATCTCAGTCTGGCCTTGAGCTCACTTTGTAGCCCAGGCTGGTCTTGAACTTGCATGAGGTTTTTTATTCTTTTTTTGGTGCCGAGAACCAAACTCAGGGCTTCCAGCTTGCTAGCCAAGCATTCTACCACTGAGCCAAATCCCCAGCCCCTGCTCTTGAACTTGCAGCGATCCTCCTGCCTCAGCTTCCAGAGGGCTGGGATTACATGCCTGGCTTTCATTTCGCTTAATGTTTATATTGACTATGTAAATGTGCTACCCATAGTGCTGAGCGTGGGCTTGAGGGAAGTGAAGGCCCATTTGTCTGGGAGTAGGTATCAAGGCCTTGTGCCTTCTATCCCAGGGCTTTGCGATGCCGGCCACAGGCTCTACCACTCAGCTACAGCCCAGCCCTCACATGTAAGTTTATACAAATAAAATATTAATTTTGCCCATTTTGCATAAAGGAGTTCCAGGAAGATTTCTTGGGGGTGGGGGGGCGATGAGAGGAAAGAGATCCCCTATGTTTGTTTTCGTTTTGGTGTTTTAGTTTGTGCGCAGTACCAGGGATGGACCCCAGGGCCTCGCCCTTGGCGCGCATGCGCACACGATGCACCAAGCTGGAGACGCTGGCCTGAGCTCGGAGGTCACTGGAGGGACGCTGGGATCAGCACAGGGCTAGGGCCCACTGGGACTTAGGGAGGGCGGCTAAAGACGACCCACAGTCCATGTAGGTTACACGTCCTTCTCAGGTAGCGAGGGGCACTGGCGCTTCATCTTTGAAGCACCCCGAGGTCCTTTCTAACTAAAAGGACATGGGCCAGGTGTTCGTTTATTCCTTTGCTCTCTCAAACAACACTTAGGTCCCCACTACGGGGCAGACCCTGAGCAGTGGTTCTTAACCTTTCTAACGCCATGACCCTGCAGTACAGTTCCTCCTTTATGGTGACCCCAAACCAAAAAATAATTTTGGTGGCTACTTCAAAACTGTAATTCCAAATAAATAACGTTTTCTGATAGCTTTAGGCGACCCCTGTGTTTTGGTCGTTCGACCCCCGCCGGGGTCTCGACACACAGGTTGAGGACCGCCGCAAGAGCAGGGAATAGTGATTATCAAACAAAGCAGATGCAATCTGCCCTTAAGGAGCTCAGGCTGGAGTGGAGGAGGCGGTGAAGAGACAAACTACAAGACGATCAGAAGGTGTGGTAAATGTCCAGACTTAAAAGTTTTTGGGGGGGCCGGTGAGATGGCTCAGCGGTCTAAAGCGCCTGCCTAGGAAAGTTTAGGCAATCGTAAGGACCGAGGTTCAATCCCCTGCACCACATGCTGCACCAGCCCCACCCCCAGGGCAGGCTGAGCCGGCCATAACACAAATAAATGAGGTTTAAAAAAATAAAGTAGGACCTGGCAGGATGGCTCAGTGGTCTAAAGCGCCTGCTTAGGACAGCCTAGGCAGCTGCAGGAACCACGGTTTGATCCCCGGCACCACATGCTGCGCCAGCCCTGCCCTCAGGGGAGGCTGAGCTGGCCATAAAAAAATAAATAAATAAACAACAACAAAAAAAAAACCACATATAAATAAATAAAGTAAAATAAAATTTTAAAACACAGTTTTTTGGAGGGCTGGCAAGATAGTTCAGTGGACTAAAGCACACCTTTAAGCAAGCACAGGACCTTGGTTTGATCCCCTGGACCACACCCCCTACCGGCCAGGCCCCTGGGCACACTGAAAGGGCCAGAATCCAGGCATAGTGGCGCATGCCTGTAATCCCAGAGCCTGGGAGGCTGAAAGCAGGAGGATCACTATGAGTCCGAGCTGGGTGGTGAGACCCTGCAACTACCCAAGTGTTCTTGTTGCTTTTTAATTATGGCGACTGACACATTACTGGGACTCCCCTTCACCTTGACCACACTTAGCCCCCTGGTCTCACCACTCTCCGCAGCAGTTCTGGCAGTCCTCTTTTAGGAGTGTCTCCAGCTGCCCTGGAGTGGATGCCTGGGTGTCTGGAATGTAGTTAAAACATCTATCTTTCATGGTTGTTTTGACTGTGGGGAGGAGCCAGAAGCCACTGTGGCAGATCTAGGGAGCAGGGTAGGTGGGGAGTTACTATCGCTGTCCTAGGCACAGGCAGCAAATCACTGTATTGTTGTTCACCCCTCAGAAAGCCACTTGCAAAGGAGGACTCCAGAACTGCTTGGGAAAGCGGCAAGAACAGTGGGATAAGTGTGCTCAAAGAAAGAGGGAGAAGAAAGAAAGGGGGAAAGTTTTAAAGGGGCCTCATGCCAATATGTCTTTCACTGTAACTTTTTTAAAAAGTTTACACTAGAGATACAGTTCAGTGGCATAAGCACCTGCCTGGCAAGTGCAAGGTCCTGAGTTTGATCTCCGGCACTGCTAAATAAATAACTAAATTCACCTTGTAATTTGATCACTCCTTGTATATGATACGGTAAGTCTCTGACTTATGTTCCAGTTAGGAGCTTTCAAGGATTCGAATGGACATTAGACATTAGAAATATACATGGGTGGGAGCAACTTATAGAAATAGGTCATGGGTCTACCTCATTATTTTAAGGTAAGTGTAAAATTTTAAATAGTTTATTTATAGTGTTCGTGTGTGTGTATGTGCATGTTTGGTTCCTTTATGCTTTACCTTGTACATATGTATTTGTGCCAAAGATGTATAAGACGCATTTTCCCTGAAGGGGACGTCATTCGGAGGTTGGGGACTTGCTGGATTTTAGTGATGCAGCCGAGAGGACAAGTCAGGAAAAGGGAAATGAGAGGCAAAACTTCAGATAAGGTGGCCAGGGCAAGCTTCCCCTCTCAGAGGGAGCCCAAGGTTCCCGGAAGGGCTGAAGGAAAAGAAAGAGCATTGCCTATGGGAGAAGAGGGGGCCGAGGAGATAGCTCAGTAGAATAAGCTATCTGGCAAGCATAGGGTCCTGAGTTCAATACCCAGTTCTGAAAAAAAAAAAAAAAAAAAAAGCATTATGGGAGAAGAGGGGTGAGCAGGTGCAAGGGCCCTGTGGCAGAAGCGCCTGTGTGCTGGAGGAGCAGCACTGAGCAGGCTGTGGCACTGAGCAGGGGCAGTGAGAGGAGAGGCTGGGCAGCAGGCTAGGGCAGGGATGGCAGAGGGAAGACGAGGAGCTTCGTGAGAAGCAGCTGGGAGCCCTGCGCGCAGCCGTGTGTCATCCTGCAGGGTAGGAAACACTCCTGTGCCTGTGACGCCCACACATCCTCCGTAGGTGGGGGATGGCCAGCGCCTACCCCCGTGCAGAAGAAAGAGCTCTTGGTACAGGCCGCGGAGTAGACAGGAAGTGCAATGCTGAGAGGAGGAAGCTGGACAGACAGTCCACACCGTAGAATGCCCTTTACACGCCATCCAGAAAATGCAAACAAATGCACAGCACCCAGATTAGCAGGGGCCTGGTGGTGGGGAGTCCAAAGGGGACGCCTTGGGTCGACGCCCAGCAATGCCCCCCCAAGGCATAAAGTTGTGAAACGTGCGCCATCTGAAGCCAGGCGCAGTGGTGCCCCCTTGTAGTGCCCACACTCAGGAGGCTGAGGCAGGAGAATTGCTGCAAGCTCCAGGCCAGCCTGGGCTACATAGCAAGATCCTGCCTCAGAAGTTATAACAAAATTAAACTGTTTTAAAGGTTGAGATGTAGCTTAGTGCTCAATATCCATTACCAGCTAGGCATGGTGGTGCAGGCCTATAATCCCAGCACTTGGAAGGCTGAGGCAGGAGGATTGGTGTGAGTTCGAGACCAGCCTGGGCTACAAAAGTGAGCCCAAGGCCAGCCTGAACTGCATAGCAAGACCCTGCCTCAAAAAGACAAAAAAAAAAAAAAAAAAACCTTGGACTTCAATATCCATTACCAGCAGTAACAACAAAAAGGGCATTGCCTGTGTGGTGGTACACACCCCTAATCCCAGCGCTCAGGAGGCTGAGGCAGGAGGGTCACGGGAGTAAAAGATCAGCCTGGGGACACAGTGAGCTCAAGACAACCCCAACTACATAGTGAGAACCCCTCTCAGAAAAAGAAAGAAAGAAACAAAAACACCTCCCAAAGGGTCCTTTATTCTATCCACACCAATCAAGTTTAATAATATAAGTGAGATTAGATCCTCAAAAGTTAAACATCCTCAGAATGGGAATAATAGAGCTAATATATTGTATGTATGTAAACATTACAAACACCACATCTTCGTGTGTGTGTGTGTGTTTCTACAGACTGGACAGTGTCATCACAAGGCCGGTATCTGGACCCCAACCCCGTGGGTCCCAGGCCCTCAGGGCGACCTCTTCACATTCCCAGGGGCTTCCTAGCCTGGCCCCAGCCCTGAGTCTCTGAGCTGAGCTCCAGCTCATCCTGTCCTTTGGCTTTGGTCTCCAGAAAATAAGGCCTTGCAGCGCTGGGGAGCACCGACCCCAGCAGGCAGCACAGAGCCCAATTTTGGGGCCGTGGGAGGTCGCAGGGGCAGAGCTACCTGTACAGCTTGGCTCAGCTCCCCTGGTGCAGTTCTTTGAGCATGTGGGTCTGGGGCTCGCCCACCCCCACCCCCCAGCCCTTGCCACCTCTCGTGCTGGGTCCCCTTCTCCTCCTGAAGGTGTCTGTCCTACACAGACAGAAGTGCGATGCAGGTGTGACCGCCACTCCATGCCTGGGCCTCTGGATCTGGGCCTTACCTCTCCTTGCCTCTCCTCCTGCCCTAAACTGTCACTCCTGTCCCCGTACTCAGCCTCCTAGGGCTGCATTCCCCCCCACCCCCCGAGTGGGCTGCACAAGACCGGAGTAAAGAGCTGGTGGGAACACACTTGCAGGTTCCTGAGAACAAAGCTTTGGCTGTGAGTTGGGGACGGCATGGTAATTACCCTGGAGAGACAGGGCAGGTTGGCCCTGTAATCAGGTGCAAGAGATCCCGAAGTGGGGATGTTGCTGGGGGCAGAGGACAGCAGGTGGTGCCCCCGGATGTGCAGAGGGGCAGGAATGCCAGTGTGGCATGTGGAGGCCAAGAGAAAGGGGGCAGGGGCATAGCCAGAGTGGCAGAGGGTCCCCAGTTGGGCACCTGGCCCCAGGTCCCTCAGGGACTGCAACTCCCCCTCCCTACCTGTCACTGAAACCTTGGGAGCCCACCCACAGTGGCTGCAGAGGACAGGAGGAGAAGCCTAACAGGAAATGACAGCCCTTATAGATCCAGAGAAAGGCTTGACTCAACTCCCTAGGACCCACGAAGGCAGACATCCATGGCCCGTTTGGGAAGAGCTCGAGAGAGAACAGCGTTGGGCGGATCTTGTCCTCACCTTTACCCCGAGCAGCAGCTAAAGTCTAAATCCTAGACTATTTACCAAGTACGTTCTGAGCACCAGGGCTGGTGGGTCAGTCCCAAGAGGTTGCACTGCCATCAGCCCCACTCTACAGATGGGCACACTGAGGCCCGGAGATGCCATGCAACCCCCATAAGATCATGCAGCTCTTGACTGGCTTTGCCAGATAGATTCACCCTTGCGAGTTGGCGGCTTTCAGACTCGGTGGGAGCAGACGTGGGTGATCTGATAGAGCGGGCCCTACCGAGGGCCAAGGGTGTAGCAGGACCTGATCTCGCCCTAACCCTTGCTCCTGCCTGCTAGACAGAGCCTGGGTCCACCAGGGGCAAACAAAGCCTCCAGCTGGTCAAAAATAGAAATGCAGGCGGGCATGGACTGGTGGGAGATTCTCGGCATGTTTTCTCATTCAAAGTACAGAAGATATAAAGGACTTTCCAAGCTGAGTATCATGGTACAAACTGGGAGGCAGAGGCAGGAGGACCGCAGGGTCTAACCAAGCCTGGGGAATTTAGCTACTTAAGGAGACCGTGTCTTAAAATAAAATGAAATCTTGGAGATGTGGCTCAGCATGAAGGTCCCAGGTTCGGTTCCTAGTACTAAAATTAGAAAAGGACCTTCCAGACCCAAGCCCAGGTGCTGATGCTGACAGAAAGGTCCTGCCTGTGCTCTGAGAAGGATGCGGGACTGCCCTCCATACCTGGGGTGAGGCCTCAGAGGTGGCCCTGGAGAAGGGGAGATGGCAGAGGGGACAGCGGTGGAGGAGGGAGCCCCCAGGAGCTTCCGGCAGCTGGGAAGGACGGGAGGGGCAGCCCGGCGTGGAGACAAGATGGGGGGAGGCGGCTGTGCCCAGGCGAAGGGCGGCACCAGCAGCCTCTGCTCAGGACAGGTGGCTGGTCCCCTCCTAGTCCTGCCTGGAAACGGGAGAAAAGCGAGCTTCAGTGGAGGGACCTAAGCTCGGGTGCAGCGTCTTCCGCAGCGATGTCACAGCCGGCGGCGGTCAGACGCCCAGGTCCCCACAGGCCGGGCCCTGTGATTTTCAGGTCGGGGGCCGCGACATCCATATTCATAGCTAGAAATTGAAAGGGACGCCGCCAGGGGAGCCCACTGAGGGCCTCCTCACATCCTCCAGCCTTTAAATGTTGGGTCAGGTGGGAGGGAGGACTGCACCTCCTAAAGCCCGGGTTTCCTTAATTTGTTTAACAAAAGACGTCTGTATGCTCTGTGGCCTCTTAATTTCTGGAGATGTTAAAGTGCAGAGAATTAAAGAATCAATGGGCAATTAAGGAGGCGCTGGCAGGTCCTAGCCAAGAGCGGATTATTTATTTATTCAGTCAGCCACGTTCATTTTTAAAGAGCTAACTTTCCATTTTGTTTCTGACATCAAAAATAAATCAAACTAAACCGTACACATCATAGCTGAAAAAAAGAATATGTACAAGATCCACTTCCCCTCGGTAGCCACCTACAAAAAAGGAAAGGGGGGCCCGGCGAGATGGCTCAGTGGTCTAAAGCGCCTGCTTGGGAAAGCTTGGGCGGCTTCAGGGACCGTGGTTCGATCCCCGGCACCACATGCTGCGCCAGCCCTGCCCTCGGGGTGGGTTGAGCCGGCCATAAAAATGAGTGAATAAACAAACAAAGGTTCTGAAACAAGAAAAAAATAAAATAAATAAATAAAAATTCTTAAAAAAAAAAAAAGGAAAGTGGTATTTTTTTTTTTTTCATTGTCAAAGGGAAAACAAGACGAATCCCTCCTGCCCTGGCCTCCCCTTAAGACACTGATGCGGTTAGAAGGTTTTAATTCTCTCCTGATTTTCCACCGTAGCTCGGGCTTCTTTTTGATTTCCGAGCACTCATTTCTCTGAACTGTCTTGGGAGAGCGGCAAGATTTCAGTCCACCAGCACAGTGGTGCGTCGGTGAAATTTCAGGACCGGAGGCAACAAGCAGGCACAGTGGGGCCACGCCTCTGGGTCTAAGCTCTTTTACCTAAAGTGGGGTCCCTTAGCAGTCCCCCACATCCCCCCCTCCCCCCGTCTCTCCACTGGGCAGGCATCAGAGGATATGCCCTGGCTCTGGAGAGAAATACAAAATTGCCAGCAGCCTCCTGAGCGACGACTGCTTCTGGGGCCAGCAGCGGCAGAGCCCCGCGGAATTAATTACTCCGGCCTGGCCCGATGCCCTTCGCACCCCTTCGCACCCCACTGCGCCCCACCTCTGCCTGCGCCCAGTGGGCGCTCTCTCTGGGGGCTTCCGACTGCCCGAAGCACCTTTCCAGGCTCCTTCAAGGTTGATCCTAGGACAGGGGTATGCACCACGATCATTTTGCGGGTTGCGAGTTTGATGCAATGCGTCTGGGGTAGCGGCTGAGAATTTGCAGTTGTTCTAAGTTCTGTTCTTGAAAGGGCGCTAGGAGGACCCCGCTCTTCGTTGCCCGGCAGGCGGCCATAGAACAGAAGCTTGTACTCTGGCGCCATCTCGTGGCCGCATCTCACAGCAGCAGCAAAGCACACCTTGCATGGGGTGACCCTGAGAACTGTCTGTCTCCCCGCGCACCAAAAACTTCAGGGCTTGTGCAGATCATCACATTCACCTTTGTTTTTGTTTTCGCTATGTAGTCCAGGCTTCTCTTGAACTCACCGTGGAGCCCAGGCTGGCTTCGAACTCATCGCAACCCTCTTGCCTCAGCCTCCCAAGGTCTGGGACACACCCACCTTTGTGATCTCTGCTTTCTTGCTTTCTTTCTGAGGCCAGAAACTCCGACGTGTGCCAAAGAGTTTGGCATTTGACCTCCAGAAACCTCGCCCAAAGCACAATGACTAACACTTTGGCAAACAGCAAAGCAGTGCCCAAGAGTGCACAATAATACACCCTGGTTTTGAACCTGGCTTGGTGGGCATGCCTATAACTCCAGCACTCGGGGAAGCTGAGGCAGGAGAATCACAAGTGTGAGCCTTTCCTGGGCAACTTAGCAAGCTTGTGAGACCTTGTCTCAAAAAATAAAAAGGAGGGCCAGCAAGATAGCTCAGCAATTTAAGCGCCTGCCCGGAAAGTGCAAGGACCCAGGTTTGATCCCTGGTACCATACGCTGTGCCAGCCACTGAAACTGGGTGTGGTGGTGCATGCCTGTAATCCCAGCACTGGGGAGGCTGAGACAGGAGGATCACTATGAGTCTGAACTGCATAGTGAGACCCTGTATCAAATAAAAAGTATTTAAAAAATAAACAGAAAAGGGAAGGGACATCGGTGAGAGCGAAGGCTACGGATCCAACCTCTAGTACTGAATAGGCAAACCTGAATGAACCTAGCACTCGATCCGAAGTAGCCCCTAGCAGCGGAGTCAGGGTAGGAAGCCAGGGCTCCATCTGTTACGACTCCAAGCAAGGAAGCAAACTTGTTTAAGAAGAAGGCCAAATCGCCTCAAACTTAAGAGGCACAGGTCTGGCCGGGAGACTGACGGAAAATGCAGGTTTCTAGAGCCATTCTTGGGAAATCCCAAGCTCCCTCTCATTACAGAAATGCTTGGAGAGGGCGTGACCTGCGCTGTAACCTGCCCAACCCAGCACCACCCAACAGACCCAAGCTGGGCTGCGCATGCGCCCCTAGCTTTCCGCTAGCCAGGCACCCTGTGCAAACAGGGTTCACGGATTGTATTTTGCTTAACCCACTAACATACAACATATTATTTTGTAATCATTTGTGCTTCTCAAGTCTGTATCTACAATTCCTCTCGATTTGGGCGAGTCACATTTCCAGGGCTCTGAAGCCCCAGGTGGCCAACAGCTACCATATTGGATAGCGCAGTTCTCCGTGCTGTGTCGCCCCCTGGTGGAGACGTTTTGCTTTCTACACGACTTGTCATTAACTGAGCACTTGCCGTGCACCGGGCCCTGCGCGCAGAGCTTACATGCTTTGTGCCTCTTCAGCTTCACGTCAGTCTTGTGTGCGAATCTCAAGATACAGAGCCGGTTGTGGTGTGGCTCACGACTACTCTCAGGACTCAGGAGGCTGAAGCAGGAGGATCATCGTGAGTTTGAGGCCAGCCAGGGCTACACAGTAAAACCCGGGGGGGTGGGGGGGCGGAGGGGTGCAGGGGACATTAACAATGGGTCTCTACCATTGCCACATCTGTATGTCCAGGAGCCCCAGAATCGAGCGGCAGAGAGCCCAGGCGGGGCTGCTACAAGCTCAAGACTGGAATCCACTTTGCAAAGATAGGGAAGCGGGGAGAGACTTAGACACTGAGAGGAGGACTGGCTGGGAGCCGGACCGGAACTGTGTGTCTGGTTGGATAGGGCTGGTGGCAGCAAGTGGCAGAAGATTGGGGATTTATGGGAAACTCACAGAAGGGCAGCTGGAAGAGCTCGAGGAGAGCACAGCCTTCTCGCTAGAGCAGCGGTTCTCCCTCCTGGCACCGCCTCGGAATCACGAGCGAGCTTCCACAAATCCCAGCACACAAATCCTGGAGCTAAGCACTGTCCGCCCTGTGATCCGCCAATCCTCCCGACTGGTGTGTGCACAAAAGGAATGAATGCATGCGTCTGCTGACCCTAGAACAACTCCCATACCATAAGCTTTCTGTGTCACCGCCCAGAGCCCGAAGCCTAACTGAATGTAAACCAAAAGCCTGCTTTGTTGTAGAAAATATAGGGCAGAATGACAATGTAGTCACTGGCTCCGAGGTGATGGTGAGTAGAAGCTGCATGAGGCCCAGGCCGGGAGCAGACAGGATGGTCCCACCACCGCCACTGGGACGCTCTGGAGTAAGCAAAGCTCATCTTAGGTGGGAAGAGAACAGCGCTTCCCGGCCTGGAGAGAGGTACCCGCGGGGCAGGGGCGTGAATGAAACTCCTGAATGGGAGGAATTTCCCTCGCCTTCCCACAGTGATCTTGGCTACACAGACAGATCCGTGTGCGAGAAGGCATCACCTACGAAGCTGTGGACGTGCGCCCTTCGTGCGCCTGGGTGGGAGTGTGGCGAAGGTAATGGTTTTCAAACGCCTTTCATCACATACCTGTGGCCCAGGCCAGTTTGACCTGCCTTTCTGAGTGTGGGTCTCAGCTTCAATCATTTTCAAAGCAAGTCCTAAGGACAGCCAGAATTGGACACCACTGCCCAGCACCAGTGCTCAAACTTGGCTGGACACACAGCTCAGTCTGAAAATGAGTAAAATGAAGGTGAAAGCCCAGCATGGTGGTGTGTCTGTAATCTCAGCACTCAGGAAAGTGAGGCAGGAGGATCCCTTCGAGTTCAAGGCCAGCCTAGGCTACACAGTGAGACCCTGTCTCAAAAAGAACAAGGGTTAAGCTGGGCATGGTGGTGCATGCCTGTAATCCCAGCACTTGGGAGGCTGAGGCAGGAGGATTGGTGCAAGTTCGAGACCAGCCTGGGCTACAAAAGTGAGCTCAAGGCCAGCCTGAACTGCACAGCGAGATCCTGTCTCAAAAAGACCAAAAAAACAAAACAAAACAAAAAGAACAAGAGTTAGTACTCAGTAGGCCCAGCTACTCAGGAGGCTGAGGCAGGAAGATCACTTGGGCTGAGGAATTTGAGACCAGTCTGGACAACGTCATAAGGCTGTTTATTCTATCCCAGTAAATAAACAAAGTTCAGAAAGGCAGACCTGAAATTCCGCTCCCAGATGCCACTGGTGATATAGGGAACCTGGACAAGTTTGTGTTCTCTAAAACTGAAGAAAGAATTTCAGGAACAATGGAGGTTAAGAGCAGAATATATTTATTGGAGGAAAGAAAGTTCTGTCTGAGAGGACAGAAGGAAAACCCAAGCAGGTTGTCCCCAGGGGAAGCTGCCTCTTTCAGGGAGTTTTGTATAGTAAAACTGTACTGATGGGCCCAGTGGGATGGCTCAGTGGTCTAAAGCGCCTGCTTGGGGAAGCTTGGGCAGCTTCAGGGACCGCGGTTCGATCCCCTGCACCACATGCTGTGCCAGCCCTGCCCTCAGGGCGGGCTGAGCCGGCCATAAAAATGAGTGAATAAACAAATAAAGGTTCTGAAACAAGAAAAAAATAAATAAATAAAATTAAAAAAAAAAAAAAAACTGTACTGAGGATGGTCTCAGGTGGAAAACATAGGAACTCACTAGGCAAGCATGAGGCGGGACAAACCTATGGTCAGCCAATGAGATTACAAGGACAACAGCTCAGGTAAAATTGATTAAATCCAAGACCAAAGGGGAGAGTGAGTCACATAGCAAGTGGGCCTGAACAGGAGGTTTTCCTGCAGGGAGCTGGGTTAGTGACTCTTCCTGGCTTCCTCTTTCAGAATGTCCACCCTAGATGCCTATTTTAGGGAGATGTGTGGCTGAATCTGTTTACTCTTTTGTATTGAGGGCCGGCTCACAGCAAGGGTCTGTGTCTCCCGAAGTTACAAAATCGCCTTATCTTCCACATTGTCTCCTTGAGAGCCTGGCCCTGTCTGACTGCCTATAATTTTTCTAGCTAACTCAGGTGCCTGTAACGCTAGGACCACACTTGCTACTCAAGAGTGTTAGCCCACCTGTTCTGGTTAACTTCCTGGAGGTCAAACTTCCCAGAGGTCGAGGTTCTGTGTCTGATCTGGAGACTGCCCGGCACTCACCAGCAGGGGGCGGGGCACGAGGCACAGAGCTACCCTCAACAGAAGCTAAAAGGAAACTTGAAAGCTGGGCATGGTGGTGCACGCCTGTAATCCCAGCACTTGGGAGGCTGAGGCAGGAGGATCAGTGAGAGTTCGAGACCAGCCTGGGCTAAAAAAAAGTGAGCTCAAGGCCAGCCTGAACTGTATAGTGAGACCCTGTCTCAAAAAGACCAAAATAAAAAATAAATAAAATTCAGATCCTTTGTGCCCGGCAGGATGGCTCAGTGATCTAAAGTGCCTGCTTAGGAAAGCTTAGGCGGCTGCAGGGACCACAGTTTGATCCCCGGCACGATAGGCTGTGCCAACCCTGCCCTCAGGGCAGGCTGAGCCGGCCATAAAAATAAAATAAACAAACAAACAAAAGTTGTGAAACAAGAAAAATAAATAAATAAAATTCTAAAAAAAAAGGAAACTTGAGATCCTGCTGTTTTCAAAACCTAAAGAATTCATGGAGGACTTTCTGTGAAAGAGTAAACATTTTTGTTTCTGCAGGGCCTATGCTTTCTGCCCCAGGGACCCAGTCTTGTGTGTAAACAAATGGCCATCGCTGTTTCAATAAAACTTTATTGGCAAACACAGGACCTTGGTTTCCTTGATGCTGTCACTATGTGTTCTAGGTGTGGCAGGATTGACCCTTTCTGAAGGAGATACCGGAAACGGACAGCAGCGTCTCCTGGAGAGAAAGGTTTCTGGATGGCATGGAAAGTAGCCCTTTGCCCTGGTCACCTGCTTATGTCTTTACGAGCTCATCACATGCCTAAAAAATAAAATGAGCAAGGCAGCCTCCTGTGGAGATGTACTTGCTGCTTCCTTGCTTTGAGCTGCAGAACTCCCACCTTGCTCGGGAAGGCCCTCCCGGAAGCAGCCTTACTCAGCCTGTCCACAAGGCCCCTGAGCCACCAGAAACAGAAGCAGAGATGTCCTGTGCTTTGCGACCTCCCTCCTAGTGGTGACCAGGGTCCTGTGAGAGCGAAGGCAAGGACAGGCCCCACCCAGGCAGGCTCTGTCTGCCCTGGAACCATGGGCCCCGCTCTCCGGAACAGCCACCTAAGGCTCTGTTGTTCCATCTTTGTAGCCTCCCGAGCAGGCTCACAGCAGAGAGAAAGAAATCAGCGAAGCAGCCAGAGCTCCGTGCTGTCAGGGAGCCAGCACCATCCCAGGCCTGGCGAGAAGGTGTCTGCCTACTCTACCTAGAGGCTCGGCGCTTCTCAGATGCTGCCTGTGCCCCGCCGACGCCAGCTGGCCTTGTTTCTAGCAAGAAACGGCCAACAGTTGAGATCATTTGCTTTGTAAAAACACGAGTCAGCCTCATTAACAGCAATCTTCAGCAGGGCCCATATTTGCAGAACGAATTAGTTAAAAACCAAACCTGGCGGGCTGAAGCTCTCTTCCTACCATCTTCACCCACCTAGGATCGAGGTGGGGGGCTGAGCATCTCCGGGGGCGTGGCATCGAGAAGTGAAGCGCCGGGGACCCTGAAGCGTGCACGCTGCTCACACCTGCAGCCTTCACACCCTGCTTCCTCAGCCAGGAGCCCCGTGGCCACGCTTCAGCCCAACAGGGCTGCGATGCACTGCCTCACTGTGCGGCAGGAGAACGAGCCATTTGGCAAGTAGCTGCCCAGGTGTGCACGGTGCTTCAGCGAGTGTCTAGGTGGGAACCCCAGAACCTCACACGGTCATAGGGCTTTTTCAGAGGTAGTTGGACCTAGGGTGTGTGACTTTGGGATTAGGGACTTATGATTGGCTTGGCATAGTTCTGCTACAATTGGCCCAGGCCGGGTAACCTATGTGTGGTGCTCTTGCTTGCTTTGCTACCATCTGCCTGCTATGAGCAGCTGCCCTGTGCCATGCACCACCCTGCCTTGGAGCCAGCTGATTAGGGACTACAACTCTACAAGCTGTGACCTAAGAAAGCCTTTCTCCCTTTAACTTTAGGCGCCACATATTTTGTCTCAGCAACAAGAGAAGTGAGGGGCCAGTGAGATGGCTCAGTGGTCTAAAGAGCCTGCTTAGGCAAGCTTAGGCAACCGCACGGACTGTAGCTGGATCCCCAGCACCACAAGCTGCGCCAGCCTCTCCCTCCCCAGGGCAGGCTGAGCAGGCCATAACATAAATGAATAAAGTTAAAAAAAACAAGAGAAGTGACTAAGATTCCAGCCACCTGACTGTTAGGCAGACAGCCCCGTCTCCCTGGCTCACCACTCATGGGGAGAAGCTGGTTCCCTGGAAGCAACGTAGGCACGAAGGGCTGGGCAAAGCCAGAAGAAACTGCAGCAAAGTCCGCTGCTTTTGTAAACCGCAAAACCAGCGTAGCATTTTCTGCCAAGAGGTCACCTTCTAACACAGCAGGCAACAGTGGAGATGGCATCACCAGAAAGATGGGGAAGGGGTGCGTAATCTAAGTCTGGAACTCAGGACAATTTGAAGCCACTTCAGGGTGTCCAGTGTCACCCGGCTGCAGTGGCTGTGTGAGAGGCAGCCATGGGAGACGGCTGCAGACAGGGAGGGGAACAGAAAGGGAGCCCTGAGGAGTTGACGCTCGGGCCAGGAAGGACATGGCCCTCTCTAACCATGGTGAGAAGCCAGGCTGCGCCAGGTCTGGCGGCACCTACTGAAACACCTGCCCTGATGCCCACATTCAGGGCAGACCGGGGGTCAGAAGGCCTCCAAGGGCAAGGACAAGCCTCGGCAGGGACATTGCCATAGTCCAGGGTCAACTGAGGGGCTCAGCTCACAGACCCACAGCCCTGCGGTGAGGCTCGGAAAACCATCACTTAGTGGACCCGAGCACTGCAGGTCCTGAAGGGAAACGAGACACCTGAAGCAACACAGAAAAACTTCCTTTTCTCAGCTCACTTTTTTCTCTTTAATATTTTTCCTTTTAATTTTTCTATTTTTTATTCTTCTTATCCCCCCCCCCACTTTATCTTCTATTTCTGTTCCGTTACTTCTACCTAATTATATAAATATCCACTTGATAGGATTATTTGTCTCGCTTTTTTCTTGTCCTTTTCATCATCTTTTTTTTTGTTTTGTTTTGTTTTGAAAAACCACAGATCACTTCATTGAAATTAATAACATACAAACAGCTGCCTTAAGGAGTGACATGTGGCCCAAGTGTAACCCATCTGTGTGGTGGGACACCTTCTTCCAGGGCCATTCGGGAGCTCAGAAGCTACAGAGAGAGGTTGAGCTGAGTGGTTTGACTTCTTGGACTAATGTTTTGCTAAAGTAGCTTCACCTGGTTAACTTTCTAGGTCTTCAGGCTGAGCTGCCTGCTGAGAAGAAGCCATGTGCTTTTCTGCACAGCTTCAGCACTTCATCAAAATCTTCACAGAGTCTCACATCAGGCTGGTTCTGTGTGCACTGGAGAAACTGCTTCATCATAAAGTGCGAGGCGCTTCTGGTCTCCTGCGGTGGCAGCTGAGCTCTGACGGTCCTGACAACTAATGTCGGGCCTGGCCGGCTCACCGCTGCCTCCTCCACTGAAGCCACCTATAACCCGGTCCCACCAAAAAAGAGTAAAAACGTAAACAAACAAACAAACAAACAAACAAATAAATAAATAAATAACTATAGCTGGGTGTGGTGGTGCACGCCTGTAATCCCAGCACTCGGGAGGCTGAGGCGGGAGGACTGGTGTGAGTTTGAGACCAGCCTGGGCTACAAAAGTGAGCTCAAGGCCAGCCTCAACTGCATAGTGAGACCTTGTCTCAAAAAGACCTAAATAAATAAATAAATAATAAATAAGAGATAAAATCAAAGAAATGTCATGGCCTGGTGCAGGGTGTGCCTGAAGGCAAAGCGAAAAGCCTCATCTGCTGCTGTGGCGGCGGCCGTCGGGGTGCTGGCTGGGGCGCAGTTTGAATAATCTGAGGGGCCCAGGTGGCCGGAGGCGGGGAGGGGGAGGGGCTGCCGGGCTTCCCCGTGGCAACCTTGACACACCGCTGCGCAGCATTGGTCAACCTTTTCATCTTCTCTTGTTCGATTTTTCAGAATTTATTTCTTCCATTCTCAACTGCCTATATGTTTAATACTGTACTATTAAGATTTATTCATCTTATAATAGTTAGCTCTATACCTGTTGAATTCTTTTCAGCCAGTAGAAGTATAGTTGCTGCATTTAGTAATGTCAGTATTTGGCTTGTCTTGGTGTTCATACATTATAAATATAGATCAGAGATCAGATTAAGGTTTTTGTGGCTTTTTTGGGTTTTGTTTTTTTGTTTTTGTTTTTATTTTGTTTTGTTTTGTATTTTAGGGAAGGATCTACAGGGTGTTCAGGGTCTCACTACTAGTGATCGCCTGTTTACAGCCTCCCAAGAGCTGGGATTACAGGCATGTACCCCTTACGCCCAGTCTCAATTGCCCTCCAGCGCACTGTGAGGGCTGGGCCGGCACTGCAGGAACAGGAATCAAAACCCTGGCCCCTGCACTTGCTTGTAGGCGCTTTAATCCACTGAGCTATTTGGCCAGCCCTCAGATTAAGGTTATACACTAATGGTTCCTATAGCATGTCAAGAGCCAGCGAGACACCTCAGCAGACTAAGCACCTGCTTAGGCAAGCACAGGGACCAGAGTTTGATTCCTGGTACCACATGTAGCACTGGTCTCACTCCCGGGGACATGCTGAGTTGGCCACCAAAACCCAAGACTCAGCGTGGTGGTGCACACCTGTAATCCTAGTGCTGGGGAGGCTGAAAACAGGAGGACCACTATTAGGCCGAGCTGTGTAGTGAGACCCTGTAACAACCAAATACATGATAACAAAACAAACACATAAACAAAAACAGCCTACGGCATGTGGGTATCCAGTTTGTCGTGGATGATGTTGCTATTGCTGATTTCTTTGACATTGCCAGGGTCAAACAGTTGTTGCTATTATAGGCTTTCTCTGGATGCCAGTTCCCAGATTATCTTGGTGATAATAGGATAACTTCCAAGCCAGGCTAATATGTCCTGGAAAACTATTTTTCCAAAATTGATGGGAAAAAAATACGGTCTTTCTATGACAAACAGTATCTCAAGAAATTCACCAAAGAGATAACTCAGTGGCATAAGTGTCTGCCTGGCAAGCAAAAGGTCCTAAATTTAATCTCTGATACTAATAATGAAAAGAGAAGAAATTCATGACCAGCAAACCACCATCCAGAAAATTCTCAAGGATGCCCTACAGAAACAATGAAGTAAATAATGCCAAAAATCTAATGGAATGAATATACTGGGTAGAGCAAGCAGGTAAATAAAAAGGGGATGTGTTGGGGGAGGGGAGTCAGTAACCAAAATAAAGTAACGACATGAAGAGGCCACTCCTTCCATAATAACTCACCATGTGAGTTGTCTCAGTTCCCCAGCTGAAAGACGTGGATGGGCAGGAGCAGAAGGGACCAAGAAACAAAACCCAGTCAATGATATATAGTATACAAAAACACATTTAATCCAACAAGAAATGCACTGATTAAAACTCAAGGATTAGGCCTGGCGTGGTCACACACACATACCTGTAATCCCAGCACTGGGGAGGCTGAGGCAGGAGGATTGGTGTGAATTCAAGACCAGCCTGGGCTACAAAAGTGAGCTCAAGGCCAGCCTGAACTGCATACAAGACCCTGTCTCAAAAAGACAAAAAAAATAAAAAAAAAAAAAAAAGAAAGAAAGAAAAAGAAGAAACCTCAAGAATTGAAGAACAAAATTCCAGACAGCAGAAACCCAGGGGAAAAATAAAAAGGAGGTATAGCTAGCCTAACTTCAGACAAGATGGATTTCAAGCCAAACTGATGAAAAGAGTCAAAGAGGGTCTCTGCCTTCTTTATATTTTTATACTAAAAAAATATATATGCACCAAACACTGTCATGCCCAACTTCATAAAACAGTACTAGACATAAAAAATAAGACATGCAACACAACTATAAATTGAATAGACCAATTAAAAAAACAAAAAAAGACCTGGGTGGCCAGATAGCTCAACAGACTAAAGCGCCTGCTTAGACAGATTGCAGGGACCAGAGTTCCATCCCTGGTGTGGGGTGTCAGCCCTGCCTTGGAGGTTTGCTGAAACAATGATTCAGACTGGGCGTGCTGATGCACCCCTATAATACCAGGGCTTGGGAGGCTTAACACAGGTGGATCACCACTAGTCCAAGCGACAGAGTGAGACTCTGTAGACCCTGTTCAAAAAAAAAAAAAAAAAAAAAATTGAACAACTAGGCTTATGACCAATAGAGTATTCTGCGTAATAACAACAGAATATATATTCTTTTTTTGTGGTACTAGCGCTCAAACTTAGGATCTTGCAGTTGCCAGGCAAGCATTTATTCCACTGAGCTATCTCCCCAGCCCCTAGAATATATATTCTTCTCAATAGCAGATGGTACTTTCTCCACAACAAACTGCATGCTAGCCTGTAAAGCATGCTTAAGTGCAAACAAATTGAAATTATATCATGTATATCATCAGATCACAGTGCAATGAAACTAGGAATCCAAAGCAAAAGAAACTACAGGAATTATGCAAACATTGGGGTGGGCAAGATGGCTCAGCAGTCTAAAGCGCCTATGTAGGAAAGCTTAGGCGACTGCAGGGACCACGGTTCGATCCCCGGCACCACATGCTACGCCAGACCCACCCAGGGCAGGCTGAGCCAGCCATAATACAAAAAAAGAAATTATGCAAACACAGGCAAATTAAACAATGCCCTCCTGAATAATCTTTAGTTCAAAGAAGAACTCAAGGAAGGAATTAGGAAGTTACTAGAATCAAATGATAATGCCGGGCCCAGGGAGATAGCTCCATGGCACAAGTGCCTGCCTGTCAAAGCCAAGGTCATGAGTTCAAACCCTGGTCCCGCCAAAAAAAAAAGATAATGCCAATATAATACACAAGAACCTGTGAGACACAATGAAAAGCAATCCTAATGATATGATATAGGAGAAGTTTAACTCCCAACCTGCTACACATCAGACATGCTGAATTCACGTCCCCTTTAAACTGAAGAATGAGCTAGGTGTGGTGGTGCACGCCTGTAATCCCAGCACTTGGGAGGCTGATGCAGGAGGATCAGTGTGAGTTCCAGACCAGCCTGGGCTACAAAAGTGAGCTCAAGACCAGCCTGAACTGCATAGCGAGACCTTGTCTCAAAAAGACAAAAAAAAAGACAAAAATAAATAAATAAATAAATTAGTTGAAGAATGAATGCCAAGAAGAATGAACAATGGAGGTGAAGAGTAGGCAAGATTGATTGACAGAGAGCTCCGGAGAGACAAGAGGGGGTCCTCAAAGTGGGTTGCCACTGAGATGTTTTGTCAAGGGGAATTTATGTAGGAAAGTCACAATGTGGGTCCCACGTGGGTCACACTACAATCAGCCTACAGGATTACAAGTATAGGCACTAATATGGATTTAGCAGGGAAGTGTGTCATGCAGCCAGGGTACACAAAAAGAACAAAGGTGGTTTGTGGACAGGATGGGTGCAGATGCTCTGGTCCCCCACCTGGGTGTCTGATATCTGGACTCTACTGGACCAGATGACGCCACTCACAGGGACTGTCTATCCTTCAGGGAGACATTGAGTGCTGGCTCTCACATCTGTATTTTTGCTTTTTCCACCTTTATCTTGAGAGCTGGCCTTCAAGCTGTGCCCCTAGCCACAGTCCTGGAGTGCTGTTGTCTTTTGCACTGACTCAGCCCATCTGTCTGACTGCCTGTGAATTTCTTTCTAGCTTAGCTATCTGTAACACTAAGAAGGAAGTTTACAGCTCTGAGCGCTCACATCAGAAAAACAACAAGTCCCATAAATAACCTAATAATGCACTCAAGGCCCTAGAAAAACAAGAACAATCCAAATTCAAAGCTACTGATAGGGCTGGCGAGATAGCTCAGCTCAGGGAAGGGGTTTGCACCGCACGCCACACCAGCCCCATTGTCATGTGCACTGAGTCTCCCACTGAGACCGGTGTGGTGGCATATGCCTGCAATCCCAGTGGCGGGGAGGCTGAGAACAGGAGGAGCACTACGAGAGGGAACTGCATAGTGAGACCCTGTACCAAATACATAAAATTAAAAAAAAAAAATTGAAGGTACTGCAAGGAAGTAAATGATAAAGATCAGAGCAGAAATTAATGGAATTGGGACCAAAACAATCAATGAATTGAATATTTTTGAAAAATAGACAAACCTTACTAAAAACAAACAATCAAAACCCCAAACACCCAAATTGATGCAATTAGAAATAAGAAAGGTGAAATCACAATGGACATCAAAGAAATCCAGAGGATTATGAATAACTGCCTCAAAAAATTTGTACTCTAAAAGGATAAAGAATTCAGAAGAAATGGATAGGTTCCTCGAGACATATGAATGATCAAAGTTAACCCAAGAAAACATAAAAAGCCTGAATAATCCAATAAGGTAATGAGACTGGAGAATTAATAAAAATTTATATAGTAAGTGAATATGTTTTATATATTTAATACTAATATATTTTATATAAAACATTCTATAATAATATAATATATAAGTATTATATTAATATATAATGTGATGGCATAATACAAATATATATAAATATACAATGTTATAATATAACATAAACATTATGTATAAATAGATAAAATATAAATATTTATACTTAATATAAATTATATAATAATTTATATAGTAATTTACACAGCAAACTAAGAAGAGCCCTGACCCCAAATTCTAGAACAACTTTAGGGAAGATCTAACTCCAGCTCCTCAAATACCTTAATCAAACTGAAGGGCAGGAGCACTCTGAGGTTATCTCTATCTTTACACTGCTTCCAAAACCAGGAAAGGACCCAACCAAAGAGAACAACAGGTCAATCTCTTCAGTGTACATAGACACAAAAATCCTCAACAAGATCCTGGCAAAGAGGATGCAACAGGCTGTCATAAAGTTCATACATCATAACCAAGTAGGAATCGTCCCAAGAATGCAAGGAGAATCGCACATATACAAATCAATAAATGTAAAACATCCATAAACATAAATGAGGACAAAAATAACATAATCATCTTAATGATGCAGCAAAAATCTTTCTCAAATTCAAAATCCATTCATAATTAAAAAAACAGAAGAAAATAGGTATAGTAAGGCCTTATCAATTTTATAAAAGGCACTTATAACAAATCAATAGCCAACATCATATTAAATGTGGAGAAACTGAAAATTTTTCCTTTAAAATCAGAAACAAAACAGTGATGTCCATTATCACCGCTCCTATTCAATATAGTTCTTAAAATAATTAACCAGAGCAATCAGGCAAGAAAAAGAAATAAGGGGCCCGGCGGGATGGCTCAGTGGTCTAAAGCGCCTACTTGGGAAAGCTTGGGCGGCTTCAGGGACTGCGGTTCGAGCCCCGGCACCACATGCTGCGCCAGCCCTGGCCTCAGGGCGGGCTGAGCCGGCCATAAAAACGAGTGAATAAACAAACAAAGGTTCTGAAACAAGAAAAAAAAAATTAATAAAAAAAAAGAAAAAGAAATAAAAGGTACAGGCATAGGAAAGGATGAAGTCAAATTATTTGCAGATGACATGATCTTCTACATAGAAGACCCAAAACACTCCACAGAGATACTCCTAGAATTAATAACCAAATTCACTAGCATAGAAAGACACAAAGCCAACACAAAAATCAATAACAAGCCAGGTGTGGTGGTGCAGCCTATAATCCCAGCACTTGGGAGGCTGAGACAGGAGGATCAGTGTGAGTTCAAGACCAGCCTGGGCTACAAAAGTGAGCTCAAGGCCAGGCTGAACTGCATAGCGAGACCCTGTCTCAAAAAGAAAAAAAAAAATCAATAACATTCCAGTGCACCAACAATAAATCTAAGAAATTAGGGCAGCGGTTCTCAACCTGTAGGTCTCGACCTCGGCGGGGGTCAAACGACCAAAACACAGGGGTCGCCTAAAGCCATCAGAAAATATATACTTAAACTCATGCTATGCCATGGTGAAATGTTATTTATTGGAATTAGCAATTTGAAGTAGTCACCAAGATTATTTTTTGGTTTGGGGTCACCGCAACATGAGCAACTATATTGCAGGGTCACAGCATTAGAAAGGTTGAGAACCACTGAACTAGCATAAAATACCTTTCACAAGAAAATAAATACTCCATGTGGTGGATTTGACATCTGGTGGTCAATTTGTTACACCCAGCTGAACTGAGTTAGCTTGACGCTGGGTGTGGGAGGCCCCCCTGAGGGTGGTAGGCAGCAGCGTAAGAGGCAGAAGTGGAAAAGCTGTGGGCAGGCTGGCAGGGAAGCTGTTGCAAAGGGCGTAGGGAGCTGCTGGTTCTCTTGGAGGAGCTTGTCATGCTGACTCTCCCGATGAACTCGGCTGTTCTCATCGTCAGAGGCTGCGATTCCCTTTGGGGGAGCTCTGGTCCTCACCTTGAGCATCACTTCCTGGATCCGGAGGGGAGGATGGTGCACTGCTCACTTTCCTGGAGAGCCCTGTCGTACTGGCTTCTCAGATGGGATCTCAGCTTTCCTCACCCGTCATTGGAGGAACACGGGTCTTCACCGTTGCTGAGGATGGCTGTGGTACCTTTCAGGGGAGCTCTGGTTCTTATTTGCAGCATCCCTTCCTGGCTCCAGGGCAGATCCCTCAGCCTGCTAGCACAGATCCTTCATCCTGCTGGCACAGGTGCTATAGCTTCCACCTCTGACCTCTGGGCTTTTCCAGTATGAATCCATGAAGTGGACCTGCATGGGACATTGTCATGGGCTCTAGGCCTCCAACTGGACTTGTGGGAAGCACTGTTATCAGTTCTGGTCTTCAGCTGGACTCATGCGGGACCTTACTGTGGGATCCAGGCTCTCAACTAGATTCTTTGGTCTTTCATGTGTGGACAGACTTCTTGTACTTTCTCTGCATACGACTCTCAGTTACCACTGTGGAGGACACCTGGGCCACTCTCCTTGAAAGAAGAGGAGTTGTCTCCAGTTTGGCTGAGCCTGACTCTATGTCCATGCACTGATAGGTACAGAGCTGGCTAGGACCTTTCTTTACCCTTCTATTGGCTTTAAGCTGTGCATACTGGTCTAGCCGAGGTGCTGGTGGTAGTCTTTAAAGATGGCACTCTGATACTCATGTATCCCTGATAACACACACCTGCTGCTTGTTAGTATGAGCTGGGTCGAGACAGGATGAAGAGCCAGTGCTCCGTGCTCTCCACTGGGATTGAGCCTCGAGATAGAGGCTATGACTTCCTGGGGCTTGAAAGATTACACATCAGAGCTGAAGCACTGGACCCCAAAGCATTAGATATGGTCTCAATAGCATAATGCAAATCACTTTTTCTACAAATCCTTCTCCCTGCGTATCGCAGAGGTACGTGCAGGCCTCCTACTTAGCCCAGCTCACAGTACTCACCTACTTCCTGCAATTCTGAGTCATTCATCCTCAGCTGCTCTTCCTGCATGACTGAATGAAACCAAGGTTTGGCCCTGGCCTTTGTTCCAGATAGCCATCATATGGCTGGACTTAAGGCCCCTTGGCTCCCCATAATTATAAATATGCTTCAGTGTCTTTTTTTTTTTTTGCTGTGGGTTGCATCGGGAGTGATAGATTGGAATTAACTTGGTGGAATTCCAATTTGTATATTTGGGATTACAAATACAAACTTCTTGGACCAAAATGAGGGCCAAAAAGGGCTCCCTACAACTACTATAAATAATCCTATAAAATATGTGTTCTGTATTGTGTTGTTTCCCTTGCAAAACATCCAACCATAACACTTGAGGATTTACCAAACCAAGAAAGTGAAAGGAAAACTAGAGTATTCTGAAAGAAGAGATCAAAGAAGACATTAGGAAATAGAAAGATGCCACTTGTTCCTGAGTAGGTAGAACAAAGTAGTCAAAATGGCCATACTTCAAAAACTGATATACACATTTAATGCACCCCAATCAAAATGCCAATGCATTCCACCCAGAACTCCAGAAAACAATTGTAAGATTCGTATGGAACCAGAAGAGATCTAGACCAGCAAAAGCAAACCTGGGCAACAAGAGCAAAGCAGTAGAGAATCCCAGTTATATTACAAAGCTGTCATGATCAAAACAGTATGGCATGGGGGATTAATGCTGAATAGTGAATGCAGAAATAACTCTGAGCACTTTCACCTGTCTGATCTTTGACAAAGGAGCCAAGAATATGCTGGAAGAAAGACAGCCTTTTTAGCAAATGATTCTGGGAAGGCTGGTTATCTACAGGTAAAAGAGTGAATCTAGACCCTTTCTCAATGTTCTAAACTAAAAATGGATAAAATATCTAAATATTAAAATAGAAATGATCCGCTGGATGCTAGGCATGGCAGCACATGCCTATTATCCATATTTGGGAGGCTGAGGCAGGAAGATCCTTGTGAATCTGAAGCCAGTCTGGGCTATAAAGCAAGCTCAAGGCCAGCCTGAAGTGCATAGTGAGATCTGCTGAAAGATCAAATAGGTAAAACTCTTGATGACATAGGCATTGGCAGGGACTTTCTGAATAAAACTTCAACTGTATGAGAACACCAAGAATCAACAAATGGGATTATACCCAATTAAAAAGCTTTTGTATAGCAAAGGCAGCAACCAACAGATTGAACAGACAACTTACAGAACAGGAAAAAAAAGCTCGCCAGCTATTCTTTGATTGGGACTGAGAATTACAATACAAAAAAGGACTCAAAAAATTAGACCCCCTTCAAAATAAAGGAGCCACTAGGAAAATGGGCAACCAAAATGACGCTCTCAGAAGAAAATAGACAAATGGCCAGTAAAATACATGAAAAAAAGCTGGGCATGGCGGCACATGCCTGTGATGCCAACATTCAAGAGGCTGAGGCAGGAGGATTGCCACAAGTTTGAAGTCAGCTTGGGCTGCATAGTGAGTTCAAGATCAGCCTTGACTACATAGTTAAACCTTAAAAAAAAAAAATAGGCTAAGGCAGGAGATCAGTGAGAGTTTGAGACCAGCCTGGGCTACCAAAGTGAGCTCAAGGGCAGCCTGAACTACATGGTGAGACCGTCTCAAAAAGACAAAAAAAAATAATAATAATAGAGCCGGGGATTTAGCTCAGTGGCACATCACTGGCCTGGCAAGCACAAGGTCATTAGTTCAATTCCTAGTACCAAAATAATAATAATAATAATAATAATAATAATAATAATAATAATAATAACAAAAAAACCCAAAATACATGAAAAAATATTCAATATATCCAGCCATCAGAGAAATGAAAATAAATTTTAAAAACTGAGATTCTATCTAATTCCAAAAACAATAGCAACACACTAAGAAATGTTACTTAGGCAACACAGGGGGGTGGAACCCTTTTACATTGCTGGTAGGAATGTAAACCAGTACAACCATTATAGAAAGCAACGTGGAGATTCCTCATAAAGCAAAAACAAGAAACTCTATTTGACCCAGATATTCCCCTCCTAAGTTTCTTCCCCAAAGTTAAAGGCACCGCATTACACTGACACACGCATACTCGTTTACGGCAGAATTCGCAGTAGCTGAGCCTTGGCAGCAGTGTATCTGTCCACCAACAGGGGAAAGGATAAGGAAAATGTGGTCTTTGTACACAATGGAGCACTCCTCCTTTCATAAAGGACAAGCAGGTCATTTGTAGGAAAATGCTCCCTGGGGCCATAATTTCAAGCGAAATAAATCCAATATAGAAGCTGAAATATCCCACAGCTTCTGAATATGAGAAACCCAAACCCAAGAGAAAAATAAAAGCAGGAAATAGGGAGCTAGATCTCTTCGATGCAGGAAGAGGGACAAGAGAGGGAGGGCAGAGGCTGGGCAGGGGAGGGGAAGAAACCATAAAAAGGAATTAAGATGCACTGTGTACTCCTACCAACCTCCCCCTGTGGAGTGTGGTCACTGCATGCTACAGATATGTACTAATAAAAAATCAATAAAAAATAGATATGCCAGGTGAAATCGTGGGGAAAATGAGGCCAAAATCTTTTCTTAAAATATAAGAAAATGAGCCGGCTGTGGGTGGCGCACGCCTGTAATCCCAGCACTCGGGAGGCTGAGGCAGGAGGATCGGTGTGAGTTCGGGACCAGCCTGGGCTACAAAAGTGAGCTCAAGGCCAGCCTGAACTGCATAGTGAGACCCTGTCTCAAAAAAGACAAACAAACAAACAAACAAACAAATAAATAAATAAAATATAAGAAAATGAATTCAAATGAGAAAAACTGCCCGATATGGTTTATGTCTTGCTGTCCCCCCAAAGCCTCATGAGCTGAGGGGGCAGGGACTTCTAGAGTCTGAGACTCGATCCATGATCCCTGGGATTATGGGTTTTAGTACTGATGGGATTATGGGTGTAGCCTAAGGTGGAGGCTGAGGCGGAGAGCCTCCATGGAATATAAAGAGAGACAGAGACAGACTAGAACTGTAACTGTTGCTCTCTGCTGCCGTGTTGGTTGGCTACCTCTGCCATCATTTCGTTGCTGTTCCACCGCCATGAACTGGATGCTGTCTGCCCTGTTCTACTCAGCCTTGGGCCAGTAGAATATGAACTGAAACCTCCATGAACTGTGAGCTAAATAAACCTTTCCTTCCTTCATTTTGAGTGTCGGGTATCTGTCCCAGCAACGAGTAAAAAGTAACTAAGACACTGCCTTAGTGATCACAATCCATGGATTATTTATCTAAAGTTTTCCAGAGCACTTTCCGCGCTGCCCAGCCGGGGTCCATCCGGCGTTGTTCTTGATTCCCATCGTAACTTAAAGGGAAACTTCACAATGTCCGGAGCCCTTGATGTCCTGCAAATGAAGGAGGATGTCCTCAAGTTCCTTGCTGCAGGAACCCACTTAGGTGGCACCAACCTGGATTTCCAGATGGAGCAGTATATCTACAAAAGGAAAAGTGATGGAATCTACATCACAAATCTGCAGCGGACTTGGGAGAAGCTCCTCCTGGCAGCTCGAGCCATAGTGGCCATTGAAAACCCTGCTGACGTCAGCGTCATCTCCTCTAGGAACACGGGCCAGCGGGCTGTGCTGAAGTTTGCTGCTGCCACCGGAGCTACTCCTATTGCTGGCCACTTCACTCCTGGAACCTTCACTAACCAGATCCAGGCAGCCTTCAGAGAGCCACGTCTTCTGGTGGTTACCGATCCCAGGGCTGACCACCAGCCCCTCACGGAGGCATCTTATGTCAATCTGCCAACCATTGCTCTGTGCAACACAGATTCTCCTCTGCGCTATGTTGACATTGCCACCCCATGCAACAATAAGGGAGCTCACTCTGTGGGTCTGATGTGGTGGATGCTGGCCCGGGAAGTGCTGCGCATGCGTGGCACCATTTCCCGTGAACACCCACGGGAAGTCATGCCTGATCTCTATTTCTACCGGGATCCTGAAGAGATTGAAAAGGAAGAGCAGGCGGCTGCTGAAAAGGCTGTGACCAAGGAGGAATTTCGGGGTGAATGGACTGCACCAGCTCTGGAGTTCACTGCAGCTCAGCCTGAGGTTGCAGACTGGTCCGAAGGTGTGCAGGTGCCCTCTGTGCCCATTCAGCAGTTCCCTACTGAAGACTGGAGTGCTCAGCCAGCCACAGAAGACTGGTCTGCAGCCCCCACTGCACAGGCCACTGAGTGGGTAGGAACCACCACCGAGTAGTCTTGAGCTGTTCTGCCGATGCTTAAGCAAAATGGGAATGAGGCTGATGAAAAATAAAAAAATAAAGTTTTCTAGAGCAACACACACACACACACACACACACACACACGCACGCACGCACAGAGCAATGTGCTGTCTATAAGCTACCCAAGTAAAGTTAACTGATAGAGAAAAAGGCTGTCAACTTCCAAACAAAAAACTCCTGAAGACCAAATATATTTTACAGCAGTGAGAAAACTTGTTCCTGAAGCTCTTTGTACTAAGGAACATAACCAAAATTTATAAAAATAGCTGTTAAGGAACAGCTATTCTTAGCAGAAGTTATTAATAGCAGAATCACTTACTGTCTTTTTCTTAGAAAGAGACAGACAGTAAAGCCCAAAGCGGGTGGAAGGGAGACAAAGAAAACCAATGGGTTTGAATGATTGAGAAGCCTAGCTTAAAACAAAGTACATAAAACTCTACACCTACTATGCATTTGAATTTCCAAATGTTGGTAGGCCATTTACCATTGTCCCTTCCCGCAGAAGTAAAGGTAAGGTTCATCTAGAAAAGCAAATATAAGGGCTGGGGAGATGACTTAGTGGCCTAAATGCCTGCCTAGCAAGTGCAAGGTCCTAAGTTCGATCCCCAGTACCTCAAAAAAAAGCAAAGCAAATACGCAAACAGGCAGGGTGGCCCACCTCAGTCTCAGCTGCTTGGCAGGATGAAGCAGAAGAATCCTTGAGCCTAGGACTTTTGAGTCTGAACAGCAGAGAGATTCTCCGCCTCTAAAAATTTGCAAGGAAAGGGAGAGGGAAAGGATTGGGAGGAGCAGGAGGAAAAAGCTTTAAGAAAATAATATAGGGAGGGCTAAGGAAATAGCTCAACGGCATAAGTGCCTGCCTGGCAAGCACAAGATCCTGAATTTAATCCCCAGTACCACTAAATAAGTAAGTAAATAAATAAATAAGTAGAAAAGAAAAAGAAAAAGAAAACAATACAGGGCAAATCCTGACAGCACAGCCTGAAATCCCAGCACTCACCAGGCTGAGGCAGTAGGATTGCTATGAGTTTCAGGCCAGTGTGGGCTACACAGTCAGTTCAAAGCCAGCCAAAACTATGAAATGAAAGCACACACACATACACATACTCACACACACACCGCTTAAGCCTTTTTTAAAGAAAAAAAATAATACAGCTGTTAGCATTCACACAGTGGAGACTGCTGGAACAGTCTAGTCTTGTACTAACAACTCAACACTGACCACAGAGCCCCTGGCATGCGAATAGTTTGAACAGCTACATTGGCACTGTGAAGTCTATGGGCTTGACTGTTTTCTTTTTTTTTTTTTTTTTTTTTTGGTAGAACCAAGGATTGAACTTAGGTCCTTGCATTTGCTAGGCAAGCGCTTATTCTACTGAGCTATCTCCCCAGCCCTCTTTTTTTTTTTTTTGAGTCAAAATAATCTTATTTATTTATTTATTTATTTATTTGGTACAGGGTCTCACTACACACGTCAGACTAGTAGTGATCCACCTGCCTCAGTTTCCCCAGTGCTGAGATTACAGGTGTATGCCACCACACTCAGTCTCAGTGGCCAGCATGGCATGCTGTGCCAGGAATCAAACCCAGGTCCCTGCATTTGCCAAGCGGGCACTTAGACTGCCGAGCTATCTCCCCAGTCCCTGTGCTTGACTTCAAAATATAAAAAACACTGTTTTTTACACCCATTACATCACCAAATGAAGATATGTAAACTATTATATTCTCCATCCTCTGCTCCCCTTTCTGGAGGTGCTGGGATTCAAACCAGGGCTTCACACATGCAGGGCAAATGCTCTGTCACAGAGCTGCAGCTCCAGCCATCTCTCTACTCTTATTGTCATTCTTGGGAAACTTTATTTTTTTATTTTTGAATTTTTTTTTGTTTGTTTCAGAACTTTTTTTTATGGCCGGCTCAGCCTGCCCTGCGGGCAGGGCTGGTGCAGCATGTGGTGCCAGGGATCGAACCGCGGTGCCTGCAGCCACCCAAGCTTTCATAAGTAGGCGCTTTAGACCACTGAGCCATCCTGCCGGGCCCACTTGGGAAACTTTAAATCAAATACATGGCTCACATTGTGCTTCTAGATACATATCCTGTTTTGTTGTTGTTATGAATTTAGCACAGGTTCTACAGGCTCTCACTGTGTAGTTTGGACTCATAGTGATCCTGTTTTCAGCCTCCCAAGAGCTGGAATTACAGGGGTGTGCCACCATGCCCAATCTCAATCACAGCCTCAGTGTGCCCCAGGGGTGAGAACCGGGCTGGCACTGCAGGCCCAGAGATGGAACCCTGGCCCCTGCGCTCTGCCTAAGTGGGGGCTTTAGTCTGCTGAGCTATCTGATCGGCCCCAGGCTTTCTTTTCTATTCACGGCCTTTGTGACATTTGCAGTGAAGACAGTTTTCCTTCTAAGTCATCATAAATGTAAAACATTCGCCCTTTGGTGCAGATGCCGTTCTCCTGGCTTTATGTTCACACCAGCAGAATCACTAATCTCTCCCTTGTCACGGTGTTTTCTTCCACATGAGCTTGGGATCACTTCCCCAGGCTGACCACTGTGCCACCTCGCACCTCTTGAGAGACACGGATGCAGGTGAGGGGAATCCATGCTGTGCCAGCCTTCTGCCTCTCCCAGCCATGAGCTGCCAAAGCTCTCGAGCACAGGTTTCTTCTGAGTTCCCAGCTGACAGTGAAGCGTCCCCTGGGAGTCCACAGGTTCATTCTAAAAAGGCATGGGAATGTACTCACCTGGAGCTCCAGAACAAGCTTCCTGCACAGCACCACATGAGCAGCAGTCCTCAGCTTCGCTCACTCTTCTCCCAGCTCCAAACCACGTTGCCTGCGGTCAGCATCCTGAGACCCAGGAGCACAGCCCCCCCCCACTCTGAGGCCCCCAGGGACCCTTTGACCTCCTCAGGGCAGCCTGTGCTTGGGCTCTAGCCCACACCTGCCCCATACCTCCAAACTGCCTGAAGCAAAGGCCAAACTGCACATCAGGGTTGGCTAGCTCTCACTTACCCTAGGCTGTGTCTGTGTGGCAAGTGCTAGTCGGGGCCAGCAGCAGGTGAGACAGCAGGAGAGTTCCCTGGGACCTGGCTCCCTGCCCACTTAGCGGCTATAATGCAATGAGGGAAGAGGCCACTGCAGCAGTGATGACCCAGCTAGGAACAGGGACCAGAGGGCCAGCCTCCTCTTGCTGAGTGTGTGTGTGTGTGTGTAGGGGGGGGACTGGAGATACCAGTAGGGGTGTAGGGTACTCAGCACCAAACTCCAGAGGAAGCCTGCACTGCATGTGAACCCTCGGGCAGCCTCGAGTGTGGGGCTGCATCACTACCCTGCAGGCAGGTAGGCCCCAAGGAAAGGAGGGGCTGCTGCCACGTGATCAAGGCTCAGTCACTCCAGTACGTGCATATTTACTTACAATTCTCACAACCTCAGAGGACCAGTGAGCCCAGCGGTCTGTTAATATACAACCGAAGACTGTACAACAGGTTCTGGAAACCAGTGCATTACAAGGTGAGGCCAAGCTATTTAAGACAGCCTGTGGGAAAAGCTACAGGAGACCTGGGTGTGGGGTGTGGGGCAGGGTACAGAGAGCAAGGCCAGGCTAATTCAGGGCTAAAGAGTCTTCAGAGTACCAGGGACCTCCTTCAGGAAATCCCTCCTGTGAGGCACGTCGGGGACCCTCTGGTCTATCATACACTCACCTCTTCACTCCCTATTGCTGCCCGACAGACATTTTTCATCACTAGGGAAAAAGTGGATTGACTCAAAGCTATAATTTTGTATAATTCAAGATTTATATAAGTTTAAGTCATTCAAGTTATTCCTAAATTGCACAATGCTGGTCAGTTTAAAAAAAAAAAAAAAAAAGAATCAAACACACCATTGCAAGTGCATTCAATGAGTTCCTTTTTTTCTTTCTTTCTTTCTTTCTTTCTTTTTTTTTTTTTTAAAACAAATGTGTACAGCAAAAACTCCCCCAATAATAGCTTCTCCCATCTGCTCGCCCTGTCTGGAGCACAGGAAGCCCCTTCCCCAGATGGAGAAGCCGGGGTGGGCAGCACAAGTCTCACTTCTTATAGGTGAGGTGTGTGGAAAAGCCTCGAGTTCCCTTTGTTCTCCAGTGTATCTTGTACAAAATATTACATTTTTAAACATATTTACAGTTTGCACAAGTAGAAAATGCTTAGAAATTGCAGCCACACTTGGCAATTCATTGCTCCCCTCCCCACTGATGGGGCCAGAGGTGACAATCCCTCCATATTTACATCTGCATTATAAAGGGTCTGGTTTCCCAGAGATCTAGACGAAGGGCACAAAAACTGCATGAATACCACCAAACCATTGTGCGGGCGGCGCAGGCAATAGGCAGCCATAGTCAGTTCATGCCGCTCCCTGAAGGCAGGCAGAAACGGGAGGAGCTCTTCCAGTGCAACACATGCCTGGGCCTGCCTGTGGCAGCCTGGGGAGCCAGCAGTATAAAGGGGTGTGTGGGAAGAGGGGGAGAGGAGTACAGAGGATGAGGGACTCCGGGCACAGGAAAGTCAGCTGGCCCTTGGAAAGGAGCCAGCCTATGGCTCTGGAAAGAAGCCAGTTGAGCCCCTTTTCTTCAGAAAGCAATCATGTTCCTCGATGGTATACAGAATAGGGAGGCCTCCAGAGGATGATGCTGAGTCTCAGCTTAGAGCTTTGCCTTGAGGCCCACACCCAGTGCCAACAGTGCAAAAAAGATTCCAGCAGCAGCGCCGGCCAGGGTCAGAGGCTCGTGTAGTAGCTGTCTACCCACTGTGCCAGGCCTCGCTCCACCAGAGACCGGTTTATCAACACCACCTAGAAAACAAAGCTGTCGTGAGAGCTCTGTCCACAGCGCCTCCGGGCCACCCCTCGAGTCAGCAAGGAATCACCCTCCATCCCTGGTCACCAGCCAGGGAGCAAGTATCCACCCGAGGCCTGACCCCAACAAAGGCTCTTCTATAAACACTGCTGTCCCATGGCACGAGGGCAGGCTTTTCAATATGCTTTGAAATTGAAACTAAGCTTTGATACCATAAGGAGGGCAGGAAAATCCAGAAGCTGGAAGAACTCAAAAGGTCACGAGCAGGGTTTCCCACCTGAACACTCTTGTGGCCCTTTGGGCTGGGTAATTCTGCACTGGGAGGGTCTCTCCTGGCACTTCAGGTGTGCAGCAGCACACACCCATCTGCTAACATGACCACGCCCCCGGTGTGACACCCGAAGTGTCCCCTGCATGGCACTGGTTTCTGGTTACTTCAGCAGAGTCATAACCAGTTCCCAAGGAGCCCTTGACCACCAGCAGGCAGCTCTGATGCACAGAAGAGCAGAACTCACTTCATCTCCAACCACACTCCACAGCTGGATCAGAGGGAGGCCAGTCGCACTGTAGCTCGTCACCTAAAGAGAGGGCAAAGAATGCTGTAAAGATACTCCTGGTGCCTCTTAAAACCTGCTGGCCACCTCAAGGCCCATGTGGGAGGGAGGAAACAGAGGGAAAGAACTTCAAGGTCAGGTGCCACGAAGCCTGTGTCCTGCCCATCCCCCTCCCGCCCCTCCACACACCTGGGCCAGCAGCGCCGCATTTCCTGTCATCTCACTCATGGCTGCGTCGGCTTCAGGTGAAAAGTGGTCATCATCTGTACAGGGAGGAGGAAAAGCAACGTTTAGATGCTGACCAAGGCAAAGCTTTCTTGTCTCCTACACAACTGTCAGCGGAGCCAAAGCAGGTCCCTTCAGAGGCCGCTGAGCCCTGCCCTTCCGAACGGCTTAGCCTCTCTACGATGTAGATAAACAGGGTCCCTCCTGTACGCTAATCCCTGAGGATGGAGGACAAAGGTGGCAGCCACTGTGCTTGGGCCCACTCACCCCCACAATCAGCAGCACCCTAAAAGCAGGTGTCAGCAGCGAGCCAAGGTTGACTGACCAGCAAAGACCCAGAGAGGAGCTGCTGAGACACTCATGGCGTGATGCTAAGATTAGGGCTGCCCACCCTGCTTGTGAGTGCTACCTGCCCCGAGGACAGAGCCTGGGAAAGACACGAGACAGGGAAAGGGTCACTTGCTGCCTTCTGCCTGCCACGAGCTGGAGCTCCTCTGCAACGCGCCCCTCCCCCCACCACGCCCCCGCCTTGGAGCCGGCAGACCATGGGCTAACGTCTCCACAAACTGTGAGCCCAATAAACCCTGTCTCCTTTTGGGTGTCAGGTATTTTGTCTCAGCAGTGAGAAAAAATAAGACAGGGGGATCCAGACAGAGCAGCCAGCTGAAGAGAAAGGGAAAGGAGGCCTGGGTGAAAGGGAAGAAACCAAAACAGGCACACTGCCCAGGGTTTGGCCTACCATGACTCCAGGGAGACCGGGCTTAAGGATTCTGCTCTAGGCAGGCAAGTACAAGCGCCAGGGGGCCAGGCTGTGGTGCGAGGGCAGGGGCCGCATGGACTGCACCCTGCAGCCTTCAGCAGCTGCTGGCTGAGCATCTTTGCCACCACTGCCTCAGTTTATATAATTCTCACAGCCCCTTGAAAGACCTGCACTATCCCTGTTTTCCAGAGGAGAACGTCAGTCTCCTGTCCTCTGGCAATGCTTTCTCAGTCCCCACAGTGCCCCAAGGCACGGTGACTCTGCTTAATTGCTGGCCCTGGACCAGCGTCCTGTACCAGTGTGCCCTCTCCAGGCCTGGGCCATGTCCCAGCAGGAGCCCTGCTGGACAGCTCTCTCTGGATGGCCTGAACAGTTTAGAGCAGTGGAACCCAGAGGCGGCCCTCAGCACAGCAGCCCTGATAGTTACTGCCTGGGCACTCGCTCGCAGTGCCAAGTTCTAAGGCTGTGCAACCGGAAGCTCTGCTGAGAGTGGCACCAGCAGCAGAGGCCTGATACCTGACAGGGGCATCACGCTGTCCAGAAGGACTTCTGCTCCCTGGAATGGCAGGGTCACGAAGTCAGACCTGGGAAGGCAAAAGAGGACGCGCACTGAATGTGGCCCCAGAGGCAAGGCTGGCTCCAGCACCTGTGACATCAGGATGCACTTTGTGCTTAGTAGAGACACCTACAGCCCCGGGGTGATGCAGCACTCCTCAGTGCAGGCAGGCGGCTCTTCCACCAGCCTGGCCTCAGGGTTTCTGCCCTGAGCCCTGAAGGCGGCAGCCCCACTACAGATGCCTGACACCCCACTGGGGTGGCTGGGAGTCCTTGGGTCTGTGCAGGCCACACACCGCTGGCCAAGAAGGCAGTGAAGAGAAGGAGGCCCTCCTCCTCAGCTGAGAGAATGCAGCCACCAGCTGCCACGTATCTAGCAGGGTATGAGACTGTCAGCAAGGCCCAGCTCACCTGATCTGCCGGAGCACATCCACTTTCACTCTCTTATACCCGCCGTAGTCCACGTAGCGAATCTCTACCTCGTTGGTCTCCTCGTAAGAGGCTACCACTTGGGCTCGCCACCAGGCCCCATCCACACCAGGAGCCGCACAGATGACCGTGACTACAGGGAAAGAGAAGACACACTGAGCCCCGAGCTGGGTGCTGAGGGCCCCGCTACTCACCGCCCCACAATCCTCTTTAGAGGCCTTGTATCTCCATGTGGAGGGAGTGAGATAAATCAGGAGATGAGTCCAGGGAAGAGCCTGGGAGTGGGACTTTCAGTCCAGCAACTTCCTGAGGCCAGAGATGTACACGCTAACTGGGGAAACCAAGCAAAACAGGGGGGCGGAGTGGGGGTGAGGTCCACCTTAACTTCCTAAACTCCGTGAAAGACGCAAGAACCTCCAGGCCCAGCAGATCTTAGGGGCCTGGCACCTGGGTCTGCCCCGGCCCATGACAACAGTGTGTGGTTGAGGGGGCACCCCCTGGCCAGCACCCCCACCTCTTCCATCTAGCCTTCACTTTAGCAGGAGCAGACAGCATCCGGGCAGCCAGCAAGGATGTGCTCCAAAGAGTCACCAAGCCCCACTCTGAGGCAGCAGGGGCTGACTACATCGAGTCCCACACACTAAAGAGCCACCTCCAAGTTTGCTCAGTCTTTATAGAATGTGATGAAAACTACATCCTTATTCCTCCAAAAGAAATCACAAAAGAGGTGTTCTAATACGGATCAAAACTACAAAGGAGGGGCCCGGTGGGATGGCTCAGTGGTCTAAAGTGCCTGCTTGGGAAGGCTTGGGCAGCTTCAGGGTCTGCGGTTTGATCCCCGGCACCACATGCTGTGCCAGCTCTGCCCTCAGGGCGGGCTGAGCTGGCCATAAAAATAAGTGAATAAACAAAGGTTCTGAAACAAGAAAAAAAAAAAAAAAGCTACAAAGGTAACAGCAAGAAAAGTCAGTGTGTATCCCAGCTCCTACTCAGTGACACCACAGCAGACTCACTGCACAGGCATTTTCCTGATGTCACACGGAGATAGCCAGCCCATTGCCTGGGTGTGTTGGGCTTAAGACCTTTATCAGAGCCAGTGTACTCCAGAAATGCTTTGCAGGACCTACACAGTCTCCAAGCTGCTTCCTGAATAAGCAGAAAAATCCCAATTCACAAAGTGGAGGACCAGGACCTGAATCCATGTGTCAAAATTCCACTGCAATCCCACTGCTCTGCCAGCCGATGGAAACGCGAGCTTTGGCTAGTCAGGAAATAAGTCAGCATGACTCCATGACAATGGCAGGAACTCAGGGATCCTGCCCCATCGAGGAGCCAAGGCCAGGCAACTCCCAGCCTGGACAGAGTCAGAAACCCCCTGGGCAGTACTTACTCTCCACTGGGGTGGGCAAGGTGGGGATTCCAGGCTGAGAGTAGCAGAGATACATCTGCTGGTCCAGGCTGCGCAGTGCGTGGAAGGTGGGGTGCGTGTGCTGCTGCACGAACAGGTGCCCGGCGTTGACCTGGTTGACCACGATCACCTCCACTGTGATGCCATCAGGCAGCATGAGCTGTAGGGGGAAGGAGGCAGCAGACACTGCATCAACCCTTCTCCTGCTTGAGCTAGATCCTGAGACCCCAGTGCAATCTCTGAACTGGCTGGTACATCTCTGAAAAGGGCACAACAACCCAAAACAACAGGGTATCCAAACGCAGAGGTTTGAGAACTTTAGGGGCTGTGGCTGTTGTCCTGCAGTACCAGGAGCAGCCAACAGAGGCAGCCTTGGCACAAGGAGATTACAGAGCCAGGCCTCAGGGTCTATCCCTCAGCTAACAGCCCCACCCCCTCCAGTCTCTGTCTCTTCTGGACAGGCCATAAGACTCAAGGAAGACAGAGGGAAAGAGTGGCCACTAAGAACAAAGTACCTAAGAACGAGAGGAGGCAGCCTACAGGCCAGCCGGCCAACTCCTGAGCCTGCAGCTGGCTGGCCCCAGCTATGGTTTGCCAGTGCCTGCTTGGCCTTCCCAGCAGCAGGCAGCAGACTGCAGTCCCCTGCCAAAGTCTGCCAGAGTCTGCATCCTGTTTGTTCCTCTCTGGCTTCCCCTGGCCCTCGGGTCCCACTCCCCTCCCTCTACAGAGGTCCGACTCATTTTCACTGGGGTGTTGGCCTGTATCTGTGCTCGGCAACCAGGCCCTAGCACAAGCCAGTTGTTTCTACAGGGCTCATCCCCAGGCACTAGTTTTCTTGATGCCAAGAGTCAGCCAGCAAGTAATTTCTAGGCCCCACTGTGCCTGCTACCTTTAAGCCCAACAGCTCCAGAAATAAGAGTTTCCTCTGGCCAGGAGCCCTGGCCTTTGTGTACCTACCCCAGCTCTGCTGGCCAGGAGCCCTGGAAGCTCCCCTGAGAGTCAAAGGGCCAAGAGAGATGCAATCAGCCACACAAACCACCCTATTACTAAGAAAAGTCTACTCCCCAGTAACAGTAAGAGAGACAGCTGCGGTGGTCATCCAGGGCCAAGCCTCACTGGAAAAACCAACTTATGGACTGCGCTCAGCACACTCCCAACAAGCACAGGAAAGCAACACTTAGTTCTTCATACGAGGCCAAGGTCAGGAGGACACAGAGCTGCAAAGTCCACCAGGCTAAATCAGACCCAAAGGAGCCATCCTCACAAGAACATGTGCGGCCCAGCCCTGTGAAACACAGCTAGTCTTTGGCCCACAGAACTCTGCATGCCTGCTGGAAAGAAGAAGCTGACTAGGGGGCTGGGGAGATAGCTCAGCAGAATAAGCGCTTC
>PVJA010004338.1:48414-87083 GCA_004027025.1 Myocastor coypus
AAAAAAAAAAAAAAAAAAAAAAAAAAAAAAAAAAAAAAAAAAAAAAAAAAAAAAAAAAAAAAAAAAAAAAAGAAGCAGCAGCAGTTGACCAGGCCAGAGGCATGCACACTGTAGAGTACGACTAGCAGGCCCCAAGCATCCAGTTCACAGGCCCTGCAGATGACGTCAGCTCCTCCTCCTCCTACCAAACCACCAGGGAGTTTGGGAGAACTCTATAATAACAGACTAATTCAGGCAGTGCCTGGGAGAATGAAGGGAGGGAGTTCTTCCCCGATCCAGTTCCACTAGCTACAAGTAAGGAGTAGAACGACCCATCTCGGGCCTCCCAGGCCTCTCTAGCTTAGGCTGTGGCTGTGGGCTTTTAAAACTGCTGTGTCTAGCGTCATTTGGAAATCAGTTTCAAGGAATTGCCTAGAAAACACCAAACCTATGCAGATGGCAGAACCAGAAGAGCACCAGGCCCCCACGCAGGCCCTAGGAGCGAGTACTTCACCTTTGCCCAGAGACTCGGGCTCCAGCAGTGGAGGCTCGAGGGGCGAGAGCACAGGCCATAGCGTGCTGTGGCCTTCTTGGCTCACAGGCCGAGTCCTCATATGGGAGAGGCCCAAGGCAGAGCACACTTACCCAGGACGTCATTGGTAGCGAAGGCAGCGCCAAGGAAGGCAACGGGGGAGCGTAGATATTGGTAAGGTTCAGTTCTTTAAATTTCTTCCCGATCAAGTTCAGAGCTTTGTCTACGTGATGCTGAGAGCCTAAAGGGGACACAGCCAGGAAACACAATCTCAGAGGGCAAGAGAAAGTTACAGCAAACCCAAACTCAAAATTCAACCCAACCCCCTCACTGCACAGGACTCCTCCTGGAGCTCAAGGGCATCTTTAAGGTGTAAAATGCTAAGCCTGGCTTTACCAAGGAAGTTGCGTAAGCCTATCCACCTTTCCAGTGATACTTGTGCCATTCTCACTTGGGCTGTGAACCAAGAGGTAGCTGGCAGGTGGCAAAAGGCCCAGTTCTCTGCAACCAGAGCCTGCTGCCCTGCAAAGAAGCCGTGCGGGGTTCCGGGCACCACTGACCAGGCCCAGGCCCTGACCATCTCAGTGCGCAGGACTCTTCTGGCCAGAGGTCTGGTGGGGTGGGACCCAAGCCCCTCTGAGTACCCCTGAGAGCTGGAGGAAAAACACCAGACACACTTGCTGGCTGGGACGAAGAGCAGTTTCTGCCCAGAATAAGTAACTCGAAAAGAACAGCAACTGGCCTTCGAATGCTTCCCTTTACTTGCATTTCAGGTAAGAACGTTAGAACACAGTAGCAGCGGCTGCTGACCTTCTATGTGGCATATCTGGATGTTCTGAGTGTAAGGCAGGGTTGAGATGTAGATCTTGGCACCAGAGGTCTGCTTCAGGAAGCTCACGTACCGCCCCTGCTTGCCAATCAGCCGGCCAACTAAGTGCTTCCAGGGAGACAGAGAGAGGAGAGGGTTAATAGGAAACCAATCCACTAGGTACAGAAGACCTGCTTTTGTTTTATACAAAGTCTTACTAATTCTTACTGTGTCGGCATTTATTCGCCAGTACTGTTCCAAGTACTTAAATATACTATAGTACCTGGGAAACATAAGTTAATTATTAGTTTTCTTTTTGAGACAGGATCTCACTATGTACTTCGGGAGGCCCTCAAACTTGCAATCCTCCTGCCTCAGCCTGCTGAGTGCTGGGATTATAGGTATTGCCATGAGGTTCAGCAAAACATTATTTCATTTCATCACTGTTTTTAAAGTCTCAAGAGGCTAAGGGATCCACTCAAGACAATAGACTAAGTTGAGTGAGGCTCATTTCATCCCAAGGATGTGGCCCAGGCCCGGGGAGGCAGCATCCTCTCACCACACACGCACTGTGAACACCTGCCCAGCAGAAGGGCTCACTAGGGATCTCAACCCTCTGTGCCCCCGAGTCTACTCAGACCACAGGAAAATGGCTCCATTTGAAAATGAAGGCCACGACATGTGTGGTGGCCCAGGCCTGTAATCTCAGCACTTGGGAGGCTGAGGCAGGAGGACTGCTGCAAGTCAAGGCCAGCCTGGGTGACACAGTGTGTTAGCAGTCTGCCTCAATAACATAGTGATACATCTAAAAAAATCGAACAAAACAGAGAAATGAAAGCTTAAGAAGCCCCAAGTTCCTGGTACCAACAGTCTGTGGCCGGAGCCACCAGCACACCAGGCACACAGAGCTCTCAGTGACCTACAGGTCAGGGCAGACAGAAGCCAAATGCAGCTGGGATGAGACAAGCTCTAAACCAGTCCCACATGACCCAGCCCGGCAGGCTATGAGGGACCTAGTCTCTCCTCACCCAGCCCACCTTGCCGTGCCCTCTGTCACCACAGAGGGCAGCCAGTCCTGCTAATGAGCTCACTGGGGACAAAGTTATGGCAGGAGCCAGCAGCCCTCCTGGCCCACAGTTTGGACTGAGCCACGGCTCCCCTCAGCATGGGGAGCCTAGAGCCCTGGGAAGGCAGTTTGCCAACTGCACTGAGCCCTGGAGACCAACATTACAGACGAGGCCAATAGGTTGGTAACCTGTAAGGGTCAGAGGCCAGAAACCACTCCAGGCCCGAGAAACTGGGTCTGGGGAAGCAAGGCGCCACCACCTAGGGACTGCACTCAAAACTAGGTTTTTGGGCTGGCCTGATCGCTCAGTGGACTGAAGCGTCTGGGGTTCCATCCCTGGCATGCTGTGCCCGCCCAGCCCTGGGGTGTGCTGAGATGGTGGCTAAGACTGGGCGTTGGAGGAGCACGCCTATAATCCCAGCACTTGGGAGGCTGGAAACAGGAGGATCACTGCAGGAGAGTCCTGATCTATGCAGGGAGATTCTGAATACCCTCTAGATCCTGCCCTAAATACAGAAAGAAAAAACACAAACAAACAAACAAACAAACAAAAAACTAGGCTTTCATAGAATCTCTCTGGAAAACAATGTTGAAATTTAAAAGTACTAATTAAAGCAACATGATCTTTTTTTTTTTTGGTCTGTTTGAGACAGGGTCTTGCTATGCAGTTCAGGCTGGCCTTGAGCTCATTTTTGTCACCCAGGCTGGTCTCAAACTCACACTGATCCTCCTACCTCAGCCTCCCAAGTGCTAGGATTATAGGCATGAGCCACCACACCCGGCCCATGATCTACATTTTGTTTAAAAACCAGAAAGTATGAGATGAGAAACAAGTCTTACCAGTCACCCTCAGGGTTAGGATTAGAGTGGGTTTTTATTTTCTTCCACATTTCTATAATCTTCAAATCTTCTACACATGGGCTTATGGTCCACTTAGCGCTAAAATACACTTTACACTGCAGAGCCAGACCAGGCACAGGGAAGGGGTCTGGCTGCCCTGCCTCTGCCAGGAGACCTGAGCCCAGCATACAAGAGTACAGGCACAGGGTGAGGATGCCCCAAGACGCCTGGGGGATTCCCAAGCCCCACACACAGGAGTACAGGCACAAGGCGAGGATGCCCCAAGACGGCTGGGGGATCCCCGAGCCCCAGCAAAGCCAGGCATTCCTTTCCCTGGAGTCCGCTCATGAGGGGGCCTTTCAAGGCCACAGACCTCCTGGTCCCTGCTCCACCCTCCAGTAAGCCAAAGAGTCTCCTGGGTGCCCCTGTACCTTTGGCACCTCGATCTCCCAGATGATGAGATCGACCTTCTTGGGGTTGGAGCCGGCCTGGGCGCTCTGGAGGCTGTCACTCTTCCTGTGGCCACAGCAGCTCTCTGAGTCCATGCTATTCCCATCAGAACCTGCAAGGAGGCCGTGCACACACAGACCCTGGCTCCAAGCCACCGACCTCCCCGGCCCGGCAGGTATGGCTGTGAGCTCAGTCTGAGGCTCAGGAAAAGCCCAGGAGGAGGGAGCCTGGGGATCGATACACCTAATTTTAGCCTTCCACAGGCCCACTTGCTTATTTGGCAGCCGCGCAGGCCACAGCTGCTGGAACAAACACAAGTGGTAAACTGGGAAGGGGTGGATTCTGCCACCAGGAAGGGAAGGCCCAGGGCACAAGGGGGAACGGCCCACAAGTCCGCATGCCCCAAAGTGGACCCCAGGCCTATCCCAGCCTTCTGTCACCCTTCCAAGTGGGCCAGCCCCTCATCCCTAAGCCCAGGGCCCAGGTCCCAGGCTCCATGTGGCAGCCTTCACTCAAGTGGAGCAAGATGAGACAGTCTCCTCACTGGCTGTCCCAAGGGCTCTGCCTCGCTGGCGACCTTGGCGCCACCATTTAGGCCCAGTGGGCAACCCTGAGTACCCCTTGGGGCTCAGAACACAAGCCCAATGCTCACTCACTCTCCAGAGGAGAGTGGAAGGAGAGTGATACCGCAAGAGCTGTGCATCTGCCCAGGGCTGCCCACGGGGCCATGGCAGGCAAGTGACTGCCGTCCTCCATGCCAGGGACTCAGGCCTGGCTTCTGGTGGGAAACAGACTTTCCTGAGACTGCCTGCAGCCTACAGACAGCCACAGACTGACAGGGGCTCTGCTCCTCTCCAACTCAACGGCAGAGGCCAATGGCTGCCCAGCGGTGCCCAGGGGCAGCTCAGAACTGCGCAGGCCAGCTCCAGCGGCCCTACCGGGTAAGTCCTGTGCCCCACTTGACTGCTCTCACCCCCCGAGCAGTGAGAACTGAGAGCTAGGCACCGCCGACCGCCAACAGGTGGCGTTGGAGCTGCTGACGGGGACTGCGGGCGCGCCCTCCCCAGGGCTCGGGTACACCCTCGCGCGGCAGAGCTAGGCTCCGCAGCCCCTGCACATCTCCGGGACTGCAATCAATCTGCTGCCTGGAATCACAAAGCTAATGGACTCATTTATTAAGTGGAGAAAGATAAAAAAGCCTTTCTTCTCATTCCATTTGAAATGCAACTTTTAAAACAATGTTCTTGACATTAAAGTATATCATGTGGTATCTGGCCTTCCATAATTAGGACTGGCAACCTTTTTTTTCTCCTAGAGATGTCTTAACTACACCTTGGGCTGACTATAGGCGGCACCTGGTATACGCCATATGTGGCTCAAAGTAGTGAAACACTCGAGGAAGACCCCCAAACTTCAGGGATAGAACAGAAGGGCAGGGAGTTGAGAACTTCAAGACCAACAAGTCAGATGGCCACTCAGGAGCCTCAGTATCCTCTGGGGAATGACTGGAAATACCCTGGGGGACTGCAAAAGTAGGGTCAGGAGCTGCTGACCTGTGAGTTAGCGGTCTGAACTGTCTACGCTGAGGTCAGCACTCGAAAAACCCAGTGGACACTTCATTACCAAGTGCCCGTCTTCCCCGGGGTGGAACTGCAGCTGCACAGAAAAAAAATGGCTGAGGCTCTGCAGAGGAGGAGGTGACAGCAACAACGCAGGAAAGCCAGCGTCCCCAGTACTCAGAGCGGTGGCTGTGCTTGGAGCACTTACCTGAAAGAGCATCTCGAAGAGGAGAGCCGGTGAAGACACAGAAACACATGATTAGAAGGCATCAGCCACTGAGACACACCCCCGAACCCGGCACTCGGCAGTACACTAGGGAAGCCTGCTAAACCCTGTGAGGTGTCAGTGTTCCAAAGGGCATGCTAAGGTAACTGGAGGTCTCCACACTGAGCTGCCACCTTCTGAGGGGCTGGGGAGGCTCCCTGGCTGGCAAAGCCAGTGACAGCACCACAGCTGTGGGGCCACAGGGCAGCCTGGCTTCTCCCGCTGGGCCGCAGTGAAGGAACACCCCTAATAACGCAGGAAGGCTTTCCCGACCCTTGAGTGTGCTCCCCAGATCCTCCTACCTCCCGAGTGGTCTGCTTCCGCATCCACGCTCCATCCATCCTCAGTCCCCACGTCTGACAACTCCCCCTTCAGCACCCCATTGCTGAAGGGCTCAGTACTGTCGGGCACTGGTGGAGTCACGGCCTTGTCCCCGGGGCTCGACTTGATCTCTGTGCAAGAGTCTTCGAGCCCTGATGTGCTGACAGCATCTGAGCACTGCCCCGAGGAGGCCACTGAAGAGACACTGTGGCTCTTGTCCAACATGCAGGTGACACAGGTGGCATCTTCCGCCAGGTTGCTGGCCTTGTCCAGCGGCTCCCTGAGTGGGGTGTCTGGTGGTGGGCAGGAAGCCAGGGAGATGGGGTATGCGGAGTTCTTTGGCTTCCTGTCCTTGGTGGGGCTGGACAGAGGGCTGCTGAGGCAGCTCACATAGGTCTTTGGTGGCGGCAGGTCTCCTGCCAGTGAGCCCGGTGAAGTAAAGGCAGTGCCCAGTGGGCTGGCAGCTGCCTCTGCGGTGGCCGGAGTGGCCTCCACAGCGTCTTGCACTGGGATAGTTTCCTGGCTGACTGGGCCACAGTTCTCCTCCTCTTTCTGTCTTTGTGGCTGATGGGCCACAGCCTGGTTGGTGGTGGCCAGGACCTCTTCAGTGGCTTCCAAGATCACCTGGGAGATGATCTGGAAGGCAGCCTTCTGAAGCTTCGTGTTTTCATCCAAGGCCTCTTCTTTGCTCAGCTCTCCTATTGGGTCTTTATCCCTGGCTTTATCACCTGCGACCTTCGGTCTCTGGGCTTCCTCTTCCTTCATCAGCTCTGCAGAAGCGGGCTCCACAACACCACTTAACAGCTTCCCGACCAGGCTTTCTTCTTTTGGTAGGGCCCTGAGTGGCTGGACCACTGGGGGCAGGCTGAGAGCCTCGCCATGCTTGGGGCGCAAAGCACACTCCCGGGGCAGCAAACCTTCTTCAAGCATGGCCTCCCCCAGCACTGCGTCACTGGTCCCCTCGGCCCCACCCATCTCTCTCTCTCTTGCCTTCTCCTCAGGGCCATGCTTCTCTGTGGCAGGAACTCCACCAAGGACAGGCTCTTGCTTACATACCTCTGCTGCTTCATGGGGGAATAGCACATCCTTTGGGAATGTGAGGGGACAACCCAGAGGGACAGACTTGGCCTCATCCCCCACCACTGCTAGTTCCACTTTTGCACTGTTGTCTTTGCAAATTCCCAGCTGGGACTTTGTGTCGGTGGTGTCAGGCAGGCTGCCCGAGGACTCAGACCTGCGATGGGGCAGGTGCACCCGCAGCACGGCGGGGGGCTCCATCGAAGGCTTACTTAGAGCCGCCGTTTCCTTTCCTGGTGGCTGGGGGTCACTGGGCGACATGGACATGACAGGGAGTGGTTCTGTAGTGGCAGGGCCAGCCCTTAATGGCATGGTACTGGACTCTGCCTGCTCTTCACTGCTGATCTGTTGTTTTTTACGAGAGAAAAACCACCAGCAGCCGAGGAGTGCCAGCATCCCAGGCAGCGCCAAGGGGAAGAGTGAACGGAACTGGACCGCCATCCTGGAGGCGTGGAGTAGTTATGCCTGGGTGGGAGGGCGGAGACAAGTGTTACAAGAACCAGGACACGAGGGCACTTAGTGAGTTATACCTCCCCTGGAGTTGGCGCTGTGCTATGGAGCATTCTCCAGGTGGCTCTTTCAGCAGAGGATGGGGACCCCCAGTCCAGGGCTCTGCTTCCCAAACTGAGGCCCACAACCAGAGGCTGGAGTGCCACCGAGGAACTGGCTGGTCATGCAGCACCTCGGTCCCACCCCAGGCCCTCTGAAGCGCAACTGTATTTGAACAAGAGAGTCAAGCAGACTACAGTTAGAATATAATGTGCCTCCCTAAAGAGATGAGAGTCAAGCAGACTACAGTTAGAATATAATGTGCCTCCCTAAAGAGATGAGAGTACAGGCGGTACGGGGGACAAAGCCACCTGCAGACAGTTCCCTCTTCTTAGCCCTCTTGCTAACATATGAGGTGCAGCGGTGAGGGCGCACAAGCGCTAGGGCTCCAGTGACTGTCTCTACCTCTCTGGACGGAAAACTCAAATGCTGCCACCTTTTCACTTCAGAGTCGGACACTAACTCTGTTAGATGCCCTCCTGGCATCACTTAACTCTCAACCACCTGGTCTGGGATGTAGTATTACTATCTTAAAGAGTAAAATAACTCAATATCAAGCTGGATTATACACCTATATTCCCACAAAGATCTCAAGTATGAACAGACCCTATGAAACTTAGCAACTTAGTGAGATCTTGCCTCAAAATAAATAAGTAATTTTAAGAATAAAAATGGGCTGTGGATGTAGCTGAGTGTAAAGGTCCTGGGTTCAAGGAGGGTATCAGGGTCAATGGGAGACCCAAGGTCATTGGACAAAGGATTGGAATCCAGCTTCTATTCCACACGAAATCTGGAACCAAGTAAATCCATAAGGCAAGATGTACTACACTAACCAAGAAAAGAGCAAGATCATACTAACTTTTGGACAGCTCTAGTAATAGCTCTTATAACACTGTGAGTATACATAGGGACCAACAAATCCTATATCTGTAACCTTAAAAAATCAGAGCTTTGTATAGAAATTGGAATTAACCTTTTATTTTTATTTACTTACTTTTTAAAGAATTTTAAATTTATTTTTTTCTTGTTTCAGAACTTTTGTTTGTTTATTTATTTTTATGGCTGGCTTTTTAAAAAAAATTATTTATTTATTTATTTATTTTTTCTTGCTTCAGAACATTTGTTTGTTTATTCACTCATTTTCATGGCCGGCTCAGCCCGCCCTGAGGGCAGGGCTGGTGCAGCATGTAGTGCCGGGGATTGAACCACAGTCCCTGAAGCCGCCCAATCTTTCCTAAGCAGGTGCTTTAGACCGCTGAGCCATCCTGCCAGGCCCCTGAAATTAACCTTTTAAAGGAATTATTGCTAAGTATACAGTGAAATCCATGGATTGAACAGTACTGGTGTTAAAGAATTGGGTCTTGTGTATGGACATAGGATAAAGCATTTTAACACAAAAAAAAACTTATAGACCAAGATATATGTGATGGCAATGCCCACATAATCGTCTAGAAAATCTGGCAAAGACATATACCAAGCCATACAGTTTGGGAGAGAAGGGGAGGAAAATTTTACACATCAATTCTGTACCCTACAACCTTGATGAAATCATTTATTAGGTCTAGTGAGTTAGTTTTTAGTAGTTTGCTTGGGATTTCTTATCTATGGATACAAATAGAGAAAAATTTCTGTAACACTAGTCCTTTAATGGAAATCCATATTAGCATCACTGGGAAAGTGCTTAAAAGCCTCAGGCCGAGCAACAAGATCAATTAAATTGAAAACTCTAAGGGTGAGAATCCACAGCAGGTCTCCCTTTTTCTTTAAATCCAGGTGATTCCAACATGTAGTCAAGTTTGAGAACCTCTGCTCTGCAACAAGCCTCGAAGATCCCAAAATGTAGATTACAGATTTGGCTTACAGTGTCTTGTGCTCATCTTCCATATAAATACATAAAGACAATCTGAAAGGGGAAAGACTGTGGTCAGGAGAGCACAAGCTAACATAAGTATGGCTGGGATCTGGACACCAGCATGGGTGAGCAAATCATCTGTAGCTCCTCAACTGATAGGTTCAACCCAAGAAACACAGTTGCCCCCTACTGTCATGCCAGCAGGCTGTGCTGGACAAATGCTAACCTTAGGCCATCGAACCCTCAGACTCTAACATGACCACCGGGATTCCCCATGACCACACTCCGCAGCCTCCACTCTCACTCTGTCAGCTATACACCAGACCTGCTGCCAAGGCACAAGAACATCAGGACACACAACCCTTTCCCTGGGATTGCTTCCAAGTGCAAGGAATGCCCAAGAGGCTGTGGCTTATCTTTAACTTGCTACCTGAGGATTAGGATTAGATAGCCATCCTCCACCAGCACTGGAGGCCCTGGGATCAGTGGCCACATGCCCTTAGCTGCAACTCGCCAGCCTCAGGGGCACTGGTAAGCATGCTTGCTATCAGGAGGTCCTCAGACCTTATAGACTTATAGCCCCAGAAGCAACTTATGCCCCTCCACCAATCCCTAGACAGGCTACACATGTTCACCCCTTCAGCCTCACGCCCCTCCTGCTACCTTCTTCCTTTCTTCCTTGGGCTGTGGCAAATGCTTATGAGATGCTGTCCTTGTTGGGGTATTCTGTCTTTAAATCTCAACCTCCCTGGGGCCAGGGAGATAGCTCAGCAGACTAAGTGCTTGTCTGGCAAGTGCAAGGTCCTGAGTTCAATCCCTGGTACCACAAAAAAATAAAAAAAGTACCACCTTTGTCAACCTCCCTGAACTGAATATCATAGGTTCTGGAGCCTTTACCTCACAAGCTAAGTGAGGTTGCCTCCGTGCCTGTCTTTTCCCCAGGCCTGGGAGGCAGGCCAGCCTGCAATCAGGGGAAAGCTGCCCATAGGGATGCTGCAGAGCCCTGCCCTAGGACAGTGGGGAGACACTCAGCTATTTTGAATCTGTTGGAATTAAATCGCTGCTGCTTATTTTTAGCAGGGCCATTTGCCTGGGAATAGATGCACGCTGGCCCGCTGCCAAGCAGTCACACAGTGCTGAAGCCAGGCGCGTGCTTCAGCCACAAGGCCTCTGCATCCATCTGCTTGCTCCAGGCTCTAAAAGGTTTGCTCCTTTCTCTGGAGAAGTAGCTACAACTTTTCAGAACAGCTCTTGGAGAAGCTGTGGCCTCACTCCCAACCCAGTTTATGGACCAGTAACTGCAGTCTACAGCTTTCTGCTAAACAAGAAAACAAATTCCTGGGAATGGTACAAAGAAAGCGTTGGTCCCAGTGACTAAGCCAATTTGGCTGCCGGTACTGTGAAAAAGAGCTGCATGTAATTGAAGGGAAAGTCAATCACAAAAACAACAGCTTGGGAGCCAAGTGCCCAAGTCACTTTGGGCTTGGGCCCACTCTGCAGAGGCACATCCACTGTGTTCTGATGGAGCTGTGCACCACTGGAATCAACATTTCTTCCCTACTGGCAGTGACACCCTAGTGCCAGGTAGGCACATGCCCAAGACACCCCACTTCCAGAGTACGCACAGTGAGCTCTTGGCTGACAGCTCTTCCCCTTGACCAGGTCTTGCCTGGGCAGAGAATCTGAACGGATCGCTGAGCCCTTTAGTTCAGCAATTATTTAGAGATGGTGCAGGTTACATGAGATGCCCTCTGCTTGAAGCACAGCCCAGATCACATATTCAGAGTTCCCTGGTAGACAGATGTAAAAGTACCTCTTGGTTGGCATCACCAAAGGTTTTCTGGTTCCTCATCAGGTTGCGTTGTTCATCTTGCTCACACTCAAATCTCTATGAGCTGCTACAAGAAGCTGTCACCAGAAGCACGCAATCCAGCTGCAAACTCAGTCACACTCACTCATCCTCACGGGCTTCTTGCCCCACAAGCAGCCAAGCCAAGAAGTAGGTGATGGGGGCCCAGAAAGCTCCCTCAAGAGGGCCAGGATTTCCTCAGGTTATGATGTGTGGGGGAGGGACATAAATGAAGGCACCAGTGCCTTTGGGGATTGGAAGTGCAGCAAGTCACAGGGCAGAGCTGGAACAAGTCCTAGGAAGAGAAGCTAAGGAGTGGGTGGGGGGCCAGACAAAGGCAGCATGACCTTTACAGTTGGGGCGAACAGAACAGTTGCGACATGGTCAAATTAGAGCAGGTCACCAGAAGCAATGGCCAGGCGATCCCCGTGTGGTGACTGCTACCCAAGATTGGCAGGCGCTTAGTCACAGAGGGTTAGTGAGCACTTGAAATGTGATAAATGTGACTGGGAAACTAAATTTCACATTTCACTGAAAATTAATTTAAACAGTCACATGCTGCTGGTGGCCACCTATCAAACAGCACAGTTCTATATGGTGTTAACCGAAGACCCTGAGAAACATGAGGGCTGGCCATAGGCTGCAGGCCAGCACCTACCTTGCTAGCAGCGCGTGATCTAGCTCCTCAAGTGGGGGTGATGGTGGCCTGGGTCACTCTGCCACAGCAGCATGGCTGGGGCCTGGGATCAGAGTGCTGCAGTCATGCCTCTGGTGAGCTTATCTCAGCCCAGCCCCGATGTTCCCTGAATCTTGGGGGCCTGAGAGAGCCAAGTCATAAGGGCACCCACACATCCCATTAGCTCACAGTAGGGGTGTGAGGCCCATTTAGGCTGTCCCCTCATCCCCCATTGTGATGGCGCCACAGACAGTAGGCAAGCCAGCATGGCCAAACCAACATGCTACAGGGCAGCTCAGCGCTCCCAGGCACACCAGCAGTCAGGGTGGTCATGGGACAGGCTCCTAAGCTGGGTCACAGGAGGGTCACAGTTCAACCAATGACTGCTCAGAAAAGTCTTCTTTGGCCAAAATGCTATCCTGGAGTCTGATACCTAGAGATCCAGGTAAGAAGAGCGAGAAGCCAAAAATCCCTCTCTGCCTGATAGTCTCTTCTTCCTCCAGTCTAATCAGAAGTTCCACTCATTCTTGACTTGGAAAACTTGGTAATAAAGGGAGCACACAGGGTGAAAAGTCAGCTTCTCTCCTATGAGGACCAACCCCAGGCAGGCCTAGCCCGACTCCCCTTTGAGTGGGGACCACTCACTGCCCTCACCCCAACCTTCCCAATTACTTCACTAGGGGTTAGGGGTGTGGTTTTAGAAAACCCAGAGGGGAAAGATTTATGTGATCCAAAGAGAAACCAGGAGTTGAAGGGAGGACAGAGGAAGGAGGAAAAAAAGAATCAAGTTATATCATGTACAAGTACAAATCCCCTATAATGAATGTGATCTTTCACTTATGTATACCTAAAATGTACCACTAGACTTATTTGAAACAAAACAAAATAAAAAAAAACTATTAATATCCAGCTCATATCACCCCTTATCTTTGGCTCTCAGAGACCACATAGTTTTACAAGCCAATCCTGTCAGGTTCCTGAGAATGGTTACGAAGTAGGTGCAGACATGTGCACCTGAGTTTTTGAAGTTCCTATCCATAACCACAGAAGATGCCCTGTAGGACTTCCCAAAAGGTTGAGCAGAGACCTGTTAGCAAGTGTGTTTAAAAGCCCATAAAGATAATGTATGCCTTCAAGAGAAACTGCAAGATGTACCGCAAAATGCCTTTCTAGTCACGACTTCCAGTAGGCAGGCAGAAGACCTCATTTTCCCAAATAGTAGACTTATTAGCAACCATGTAAAGGGGTAAGAGGGTGATTTTTATCAACAAATACTTGCACCTACATGGTGCCAACGTAAAGGAACAGAAATTAAGAAGACAAAAGCATTATCCTTAAAAGACTTTCAATCTTTCCATTTCTTCGGGAGAAAAAACAATGGCCTCATCTCCAGTGCAACAAATACATCTACATCTGACCGGAGGAAAGTTTGGTCTTAGAGACAGGTAAGTGTCCAGATGGCAGTGTGGACCATCTAGGAAACAGGTGCCAGCTCCCTAAGACTAGGATGTTCTAACGGTGGGGAGAGGGGTGTAAAGGATATTAGCCTGAATATTAGCATTATGAAGAGTAGAGAAGAGTTAGGTAGCCCTGTTCAACCATGCAAACTTTCATTCAACTTGCACTGCCTCCTGGTGGCCAAATAGAGGTCCCCTATTGCTTATTTATTACCTCCAGAAAGTAAAGCCTGCTTTTTCCCTGGCTGAGCTACTAGCCCAGTGGTATTTTCTCCATGTGTTCACCCACACACATTGCCATGCCAGGCAAACCCCTCAAAGGTACCTGCCTGCCTTCCTGCACTCCTCGGTCTGCCTGCTGTTGGACACCCAGCTGCACATTTCACTTTGTTAGAAATCTACTAGAGGATGTACTCCACCAAGACACAAAAGTAAACCGAGAAAACAGGAAAGGAGAAAGATACTGGATATAAGTATGAGAATGACGTAGGGGGGGGGGCTCCCAGGAGGAAGGGGAGGCAGTGCCAGGGAAAGAGATGCTTCCCAAGAGCAGTAGAGAGCTGAGAACAGCACCTGGTGTGTTTAAACACAATAAAAGGAGCTTTCCACCAATGGCACAGGCTCTAAACATGGAGGCTCAAGGGAAAGTCAGGAAAAATGGTAAGATACAGGGAAAAGTAAGCAAAAGAAATGCCAGGCATGGTGGTATATGGCTGTAACCTCAACATGGAGGCTGAGACAGGAAGACTGCCAGGAGTTCAAAGGCCAGCATGAGCGACACTGAGTTCAGGGCCAACCTCAACTACATAGCAAGACCCTGACTCAAAACAACAAAAAACAAAAAAACAGAAAGACTGGGGTGTTAATTAGGAGATAAGAAATATGGAAAATCCAGAATTCTCTGCTGTCATAAGCAATGTTTATATATAATAATATAATATTCCCTGAATTGCTACCTGACCTCACCTTGGGAGGATGAGGGAAGAAAAGTGTAGGAATGAGCTAAGTCCTTATCTCTCACAGTAGGGGGGAAAATCAGCAAACATCTTTGTAAAATAAAGCTTCACGAGTGAGACTCTGAACACCCTGTAGACCCTTTCCTAAAAGACATACATTCAAAAAAGCAAGCAAGCAAGCAAGCAGGCTGCATGTGGTGGCACACCCTTGAAATACCAGGACTAGGGAGGCTGAGGTAGGAAGAGTTCAAGGCTAGCCTGGGCTACACAGTGAGTTTAAGACCAGCCAGGAATACTTAACAAAACTCTGTCTCAAAAACCAAAAACCAAAATAAATAATAAAGTAAATTTTAAAAACGTTATTTAAAAAAAAAAAAAAAACGTATGCTATCAAGAAAAATGGTTTTAAAAAAGGAAAAAAAAAAAAAAGAAATGGTGGTAAGCAGGGGGTGGTGGGGCAGGTGGAAGAATTAATGGTAGCTGACACTGGAAGAAAACAGTGCAGAGGCAGGTACACGGTACACACCGCCTGGAATAAGTCCTGAGACTCAAACCCTGCACATAGGAGGCAAATACACTACCAGCACCAAGCTACACCACCAGCAAGGGACTGCTCTTTCAAACCTTGCACACTGTCAAAAAGGTATGTTGGGTGTAGTAGTAGAAACCTGAGGGAGGAGGATCACGACTGACCTGAGACCTTGTTTCAAAACACAAAATTTTAGAAAGGGCTAAGGATATAGCTCAGGGTGAAGACTTTCTGTTCAATCCCCGGGACTTCAAACACACACACAGGAGAGTCAACGCTTTTGGCAAGCAACACATACAAAGTTGATTCTTACCACAAGTAACAACGATACTGTTACCCTATGGCTTTGTGTTTCATATGAACCATAATAAACATCCATCAGTACCAATTCACCTAAACACAAACTTTTAATGTTTTATTTTCCCACAATAGGAGCTATGAAATTTGTTTCAGATACCTTGTAAGGTACCTGAAAAAGAAAAGAACATGCTTCCTGACAGACCTTTCAGGAACCAAGGCAACAGTCTCCCTGCCCCACTGAGTGCTGGCCAGCATCAGAGCAGGGTCCCCAAGGACCAGCCATTTAGTATAGACATAAACACCCCCTGTGAACAGGTTCCACAGGCAAAGAGCTCTCCGGAAGCAAAGGTGGAAGGTGGGGACTCAAATTTCAGATAACAGGATACTGCAGAGTAGATGCACCAACTCAGTGCAATACACCCGTGGCCTCTCTCCTCGGGCTCAGAGCGAGCCCCAGCCTGAAGGTGTCCCTTACACACAGTGAATCAATTACTGTCCTGTGCATGGAGGAAGGGAGCAGGAAGGCTCCCTCGGACCCACCGTTCCCGTTTCTCCATTCTTTTCCTTGGTTTTCCTGAAAGGCCAGGGAGTTGGGGAACGGAAAGCTCTAGGCTGAGCGGTGAGGGAATGCCTCTCAGATGTGGCACCATGCTGGAACAGTGAGGGCTGTGCCAGGAGCTGGGGCAAAGCAGGAGGAAGAAGGGAAGAAAATTCCAGGCAGGGACAACATGTGCCAAAGTCCCAAGGCAGAACAGTCTTGGCTGACTCAAGACACAGCAAGGAGAAGCCAAGATGGGGTCAGAGCGCTGCTGCCAGAGAAATGGCTTTCAAGCATAATAGGCAGACGGTGGGTCTGGACTCCCAAGACCCAGAAGAATTCAGCCCCTGTGCCTTCCCTTAGCGAGAAAACAACCAGGGGCTTTCATTCTTTTTTTTTTTAATTTTAAAATTTTATTTATTTATTTTTTTTCTTGTTTCAGAACCTTTGTTTATTCACTCATTTTTATGGCCGGCTCAGCCCACCCCGAGAGCAGGGCTGGCGCAGCATGTGGTGCTGGGGATCGAACCGCGGTCCCTGAAGCCACCCAAGCTTTCCCAAGCAGGTGTTTAGACCACTGAGCCATCCCACCGGGCCCCTCATTCTTAACTCATAAACAGAAGCTGCTTCTGGACTGCATTCCAGGAAGATGTCCCTTGTGGGGAGCAAGACAGGAATGCTCAGTAGTAGGCAGGAGCGCATTTTTCATTGGAATTCTCAGCAAATGAGCTTGCCAGGAAGCCCTGCAGCCACACTATGCTGCTGGACCTGCCCCTCAGCCTCCACTGCACACCAGAATCTGCTCCAGTAACGTGGTCCAACCCCTAGAGGTCTCGCGCACAGTCTCACACAAGCCCTTGCCGCGCATTTGATTCAGACTTTGCAAAAACAAGCTTGCTCTCCAGCCAACATAAACCATAGGCAATAGCGGGCCTTATATGGCTCGAAGCTTTCTTAATCAGAAACAGATAGATGGGCTGGAGCTGGCAGCTGCATGCTAGAGGAGAGAGGGAGAAAGGAGAATGGAAAGCATGGAGGGATATCTCAGCTATTTGTCAAACTCCTTTTCACTCCCTCTTCTGCCACACTCCCTTCCCAGCAAAGAACTCTGCTGCCAGCTGTTTGTATTTTGGTTTAAGCCAGAAGACATCAGTAATCAGACTAGTAGATCCACACTTTTTAGAGTTTTTTGTGTCCACTGAGGGACTACCCCTTAGGTTAAATAGGTTTTCACCCTGTGAAAATGGGGTTATGTGGTTTCCTGAGAAATCAACTCCTGGGGCAACTTGGGGTCTTCATTCTCCGGGCAGCATCACTGGCCCCTGGCTCCCAGCTCACTGGATTGCCTCAGTCATAGGCCTAGCTGACCCAGGAGGCAGGCTGGGGCTCTGACAAGGAGCCAGAACAGAAAAAGCAGCCCCGTCGATTTCTTGTGAAGCTATCCTGTCCACACAGCTCATGGCAGTCTTGGGTGGCTTTATTGTCCTCCCTTTCCTGATTAGGCTGAGGTGGCAGCAAGACCTGTTCTGGACACCACAGCCACACGCACTTGGCTGTCCTAACAGATGCCATCTGCTAAAAATAACGCTAGTAACATGCTTGGCCTGAGTAGGCCACACCAAAGTCAAAGGACAAAGCAGGGAGGTTATGCTCAGCTCTGCCTTTCCTCCCAGAGACAGTTCAAAGCACACAGAGGTGCGGGCCTCTCTCCAAGGCAGTTCAAGGAGTGGTTACTGTCATTCTGCCACTCTGTGGGAGGGGCATTTATAAAAGATGCACAGGAAGAGATATACAGAAAGGTCTGGACTGCTCCCATGGGCTGTGGTCCCTGGACCTCACAAAGGCACATGGAGAGAAGCGGGTGGGGCCAGGGACTGTGCTTGAACAGATCTGCTGCTTCCTCCAACCAGGGCCAGGCCAAGGCATGGTCTTGTGACCTCCATGTGAGGTCTGACAGGCCATGTTATTATTAGGCAATGAGCGACTTCAAGGTTGTGTCTTCAACCCACTGAGATCCAAAGCAGTTTCTTGGACCCTACGACACAGCCACTTAAGTCTGTGAGACCTTTTTATTCATGGTCATTCCTTGGGTATTTCTGGTGTGTATTTGCTGAGTGATAAAACAGGGCTTTTTATTTATTTATTTATTTATTTATTTATTTATTTATTTTTTGCGGGACTGGGGGTTAAACTCAGGACTCTGTTCTTACCAAGCAGGCACTTACTCTACTGAGCTATCTTCCCAGCCCCAAAACAGGGCTTTCTAAAGACAAAAGAGTTACAAAGTAGATTATAAACTTCAGTTTCCTGTTAAATGAGGTAAGAACAACTCCCTCGCAGGACTCAGAACAGTTATAAACCCAGTTTTTGGGATAAACGGTTCTAATCTTATAAACTCCACTCATTTTCTGGATGATGGAGTCATAATAGAGCAGTTAATGAAAAACCACCTCTGAGCATGACGTACAGGGAAGAGAAATGAGAGAAAAGGGGGAAGGAAGGGATAGAGGCAGCAAGGAAGGGCCTCAGTGTCCTTACACACAAACTGTAGAGACATTTAACCTTGCCAGGCGTGGTGGCGCATGCCTGGAATCCCAGCACTTGGGAGGCTGAGACAGGAGGACCGGTGTGAGTTCAAGACCAGCCTGGGCTACAAAAGTGAGCTCAAGGCCAGCTTCAAACACATAGTGAGACCCTGTCTCAAAAAGACAAAGAAAGAAGGAAAGAAATTTAACCTCAGAGTACTAAGGATAAATTGGCACAGTGAAAACCAGGTGGGTGCCAGGGTATATAGCTGTACATCTAGCTGCTTTGGAGGCTGAGGAAACAGAATCGCTTGAGTCCTGTTCTAGGACAACTTAAAAATAAAAGCTGGGCAGGGGGGTTGCACCTATAATCCTTGCACCAAGGGAAGCTGGGGCAGGAGGACTGCAAGTTTGAACCCAGGTTGTGCAATCTAGCAAGAACCTAGGGTGAAAAAATCAAAAAGATGCAGCTCGGTCTAAGACCCTGGATTCAATTCCTTAGCGTCAATAAATAATCTGGCTGAGATGCCAGTAGGTGCTCAGAGAATGTAACACATCTGTTATGTCTGGTTCCAAGAAAACAGGTCTCTCACTACCTATCAAAGACTTAGCTAAGCAGGGTTCAAACAAAGCACACCTAGGACTGGATGAGAAACCATTTAAAATAACTCTTTCCCACTGTGAATACCACACACCAACACTTCAAGATCTACCCAGTAGCTCCTTCAAAAGGTCTCCCAATGTTTAACAGAGGGCCCATACTGGGGTCTTGTAGAGTCGTTAGGTCAAGCTAGTAGCATGTGACTGTTGCTGCTGACAAGAAGACTTAAGATAATAAACAGGGCTTAGGCTCTGGGCCTTCCCCTTCATGCTTGTGTCCCATACTCCCGGGTGAGCTCCTCCCTCAAACTGTCTCACAACATTCCCATCCCAATTGTAGACCAGAACTTGCTTCTTAGGCCAGGAGAACAGATACCAAAATAAACAATCATCAAAGCCATTAAACGGCCGGGCGTGGTGGCTCACGCCTGTAATCCCAGCACTCGGGAGGCTGAGGCAGGAGGATCCGTGCGAGTTCGAGACCAGCCTGGGCTACAAAACTGAGCTCAAGGCCAGCCTGAACTGCATAGTGAAACCCTGTCTCAAAAAGGCAAAAAAAAAAAAAAAAAAGCTATTAAATGGGCCGGTGATATAGCTCAGTGGTCTAAAGCACCTGCTTAGGGAAGCTTAGGCAACCGGACTGCAGTTCAATCCATGGCACCACATACTGTACCAGCCCCACCACCAGGGCAGACTGAGCCAGCCATAACATAAAGTTTTTTTTTCTAAAAAAAAAAAAAAAGCTATTAAGGGGCCCAGCGGGATGGCTCAGCTGCTTGGGAAAGCTTGGGCAGCTTCAGGGACTGTGGTTCAATCCCCGGCATTACATGCTGCGCCAGCCCTGCCCTCAGGGCGGGCTGAGCCGGCCATGAAAATGAGTGAATAAACAAACAAATGTTCTGAAGCAAGAAAAAAAAAATAAATAAAAATTTTTTTTAAAAAAAGCTATTAAATGGTGGATGGGGCCTGGCGGGATGGCTCAGTGGTCTAGAGCGCCTCCTTGGGAGGGCTTGGGCAGCTGCAGGGACCGCAGTTTGATCCCCGGCACCACATGCTGCGCCAGCCTTGTCCTTGGGGCAGACTGAGCCGGCCATAAAAATGAGTGAATAAACAAATAAAGGTTCTGAAACAAGAAAAAATAAAAAAATAAAAAAAATAAAAAAATAAAAGCTATTAAATGGTGGAAAACTAAGCCCAAACATGTGATGCTCTAGAGATTTACAAGTTGAAGAAATTAAACAGAATTGGGCAAAGAACTATCCAACCGGTGCTACACCAGCAGGAGCTCACCAACCCTCCTTAGCAGCTGAAGAAACCAGGACCACTGAGGGCAACCAGGCCTGCCTAGACGCACAAGCCAGGTTTCAGCCCTGAACTGCACCAAACCCGGGACTCTTCTTGCCAGCTAAGCCCAGCAATGAGACAAGCTCCACTGGGCCTGAGTTCTGCATAGCTTCACTTCTAGAACACACCTTGAAGGGACTGGGGAGAAAGCTCCATGGCACAAGTGCTTGCCTGGCAAGTGCAAGGTCATGAGTTCAAACCCTGATCCCACCAAAAAATAAATAAAATAAAAACAGAACACACCTTGGGAACCTGCTTTGTTCCCAAGGGCAAGGGGACCACAGTGACACAGGCCAAAGTGAACACAACCAGCCAGTAGTAGTACAAGATGGGAAACTATTTACTACAAATGGCTGTAAACTACTAGACCACTGGCAAGGCCAGTGGCAGAGATGCCCAGATGGCAAGGTCCTACACTGACTGAAACTGGGCACCACCATTTAGTAGGAAAGTTGAGGAAAGAGCTAATTATAGGGCTGGGGAGATGGCTCATTAGAATAAGTGCCTGGCAAACGCAAGGACCTCAGTTCAATCCCTGGTTCCATTAAATAAATAAATCAAGCAAGTAAGCAAGCAAGCAAGCTAATTCCTAGGAGGCTGGTCCTCAGAACACTGACTATGCGTACTCAGCCACTAAAATAATCTTCTTAGAAAGCAGCATAGATTAGGAGAAGAGTCCAAGGAATTAAAAATTTTCCTTGGTTGTCCTCACAAAAGCCCACTAGGACCTAATCCAAGGCTACTGGTTGGTTTTTCTGCCCCTCCATTTGTATGTTTGTTCCCACCATTAAAACAATGAATCCGGCTTCACCCTCAGCTGCACTCAGAGGCATAAGGATTAAGGGATTAAGAAGGTGCTAGCCTGCTCACTGCTCATCCAGCACAGAACTGTCAAGGAAGAGGCTGCTCCTAAATTGTCCCCAGGTCCCCAGGAGGTACTCCCTTAGCCAGACTCTGCCCTCCTCCAAACACTCATCAGCCATGCCTTTCACTGCCCAGATTTAAAATGAGGTATGATGGCCAGGTATCAGGTATGGTGGTGCACATTTATAACCCCAGCACTCAGGAGGCTGAGGTAGGATTGCTGAGAGTTTGAGATCAGTCTGGGCTACACAGTGAGTTCAAGGCCAGCCTGAGCTGCATAGCAGAAGCCTTATCTCAATAAAAAAAAAAAGTCAATCCCTAGTACCACAAATAAATAAATACATAAATAAATAAAACAAGGGACTAGGGTCACTGAGTCTACTCAGTGGGGGCTGCATCCAGATGCTCATTAGATGGACTTAGGTGAATGAACTATCATACCAGGAAAAGATGTGAGACAAAAACTTTGCCCCAGGAAGCAGAGTTTAGGATTAACACACCCCTCACTACACAAAGCAACTGTCAAACAGAACAGAGATGATTTTAGTGAAACCAGAGCCCCACAGAATCCAGCACACCCCACAGCAGTGGAAACTTCTTCAGTATGAAGAGCCCAAGGTATGAACCCACACCACAACAATCACTATCTTCCCCACACCAGGAGACAGTCTGACTGCAGCAGGCCCAGGCACTTTTGGAAGGAACAGCTGGGAAAAACAGGCCAGCTCTCCAGGCACATGGGCTACATACCGCCACCCTTCAAAGCTCTAAAATACCCGGATGAGCAAGACATATTAAGCTGCCAGGCTAGCCGGCAAAGTGTGGGGAAACCAATTTGTCCCTTTTCCTTCCAACAGTTTCTAGGTCAGAGGCTAGAGGGAGGGGTACTTTTGATAAAATTCAGATCTCTCCAGTGATTCCACTGCAACTTAAAACTGAGATTCCTTGGGGGAGAGGGCAGAAACAATGCTTAAGCACCTACCATGCAGCAGGCATAGTTCCTAGTCGAACAATTTGATCTCCATCTGTCTTTAGGCAAAGGAACACTGGACTACTGTGCTCCACAAAATATAGCTAGATCAGCCAGGGTCCAGGCCCAAGAATAAACTGGTTACCTGGTAGCAAGACAAACTGCTTTAAAATATTGATGCTCAGCAACCTTACAGTGGAAACACACCAACTTCAGTACCAGAGCAGATACTGCCAAGGTCACCCTGCCTGGCCAAGTGTGAATGTACTTCTGGAAACAGTAGGACAGAAGACACACTTTAGCACAAGGGACTCCACCTGCACAGAAATTCACTAGACTTGCCTCATTTACTGGTCAGGCAGGAGCAGTCAGCTGATAGAACCAGCATGACAACAGACCCTACTTAATGTAGTAACCGGTGATTTGCATACCTGTAGGACACAGAGGACTCCCTCTAATCTAGGCCATATTTTACAGGACTACCCTCAAGAATTATTACTCAAAACTCAGGAAATGGGTTAAGGAGCACACAAGAAAGGCTTGACATAAGTCAAAAAGCCCCCAGAACAAGACTTTACTTGTTTTCTGTGCTCAGAAATCTTAAATAATCAGCAGGTGAACCAATAAAACAGAAGAACCAAATAAGTGATCAAGTCCTTAGGCCCTCTTTATTTCAAAGGTGGTTTGTACTTTTAAGAGCAGATTGGCTGAGTGGTGGTAAACAATCCAAGCTTTGCCTTCTAAATAAAGGGTTAAAAAAAAAAAAAAAGCAAAACTAATTTGAGGCGTTTGTACAAAGTGTTACCAAAAATAATAACTTTTGTGAACTGTGTCCCTTGATCAATAACTATAACAAAGAGGCAGTGGAGGGAATAAACTTATCAAATCAACTAATAGATGCAGTCGTGCCAGGTCCAAGCACCCACATATCACGGCAGGAGATAAATTTAAACACAAAGTAGCCTACACCAGTAGAACAAAGGATAGTTTTAACCTCAGTAACTGTACTTGCCCATACACCCTACTCTACCTGGCTAGAGAGGCCTCCAATCGCACCTGGAGCGAAGTGCACCGGGTTTGTGTTAACCACGGCGAAGGGGCCTAAGCCCCGCGCATCTCCCAGTGCGAGGACAGTCCCGCACTGCCCAGGATTTCCCTGCAATCCCCGGTGACTCTCGGCACAGCTTGTCACCATCAGCTCTTTTCCTTTCCCATTCTCCCGACTGAGGAAATAGGAAGAACGTAACCTAAGGCACAAAATAGTCGAAACTATTTAGCCTGCCTCCTAAGTGTCCAGCCCCGTGACCTCTCCAAGCACATTTTTAACCCACACTCCAGAAGGGTGGGCAGTTTCTCCCGATCTCCGGCCTGAGGCCGGGGTGGGGGTGGGGTGCACGTGACCCTAGGCGTCCCCAGGCGGGAGGATGGGCTTGGAGAAGGCTTGAAGTTAACAGGGTACATCAAGCTGGACAGCCCCTACCTCTGCCAACGCTATTTCCCCTGAACACATCAGAGCCCTGAATCTCCGGGCCCTAGCTTGGTTTGATCTGCGCCTCCGCTCCAAACACTATTCGGATACAGCGGATCTCCCAACCCATCCTCCCGGCTTCAGCAGCCGTCTCCATATGTTCTCTGCAGTAAACTCCAGCGGTTTGGGTGTGTTATGTGATGGTTGGGTTTGCCATCATCGCCGGGGCCACCCTGGACGAGCTCACGCAGTCCAGAAGTTAGAAGAAGCTCCGGAGTGACCCAAGATACTCCAACCCTTCAGCAGGAGAAGGTTCCCGCGCGGACTAGGGGACCTCCTCGCCCTCAGAGCACCCGGCTCTGCCTACTGCCCGCCCTGCCGCCGCCTCGCCCCTCCAGGCTCCGACTGGGTACACACGACCTTTGAAAAGTAAACGCGAGTGGGGTTGGACGACCTTGGGTGGGACAAGCTCCGGTCCGCCCTACCGGCGGGGGTGCATGCCCGGGGAAAGTTTGGGCGCTGAGGGGCTTCTGGGGTGGGGCGTCCTCGCCCCCGCCCTAAGAACAGTGACGCGCGTGGGGCAAGCCCGCAACCCGACCTGTCAGCAGCTGCAGCGCGGTGCAGGAGCTGGGCGCGCGCAGGCCTGGCCTGCATGACAGGCCGGCGGGAGACAGTTCCGAGCACACGCCCGGCGCCCTCAGCGCCTCCCTTGGGGCACCCAAACCGCCCGTCGCACCCCACACCTGCGCCTCGGCTGCCCCATCACCAGGACGGCACCTACCCAGGGTCCCCGCAGGGATCGGCGTTGCAACTCACCAGCTCCTTGGAGACCATCGGGTCCCGCCGCCCCCCAACCCCCGCCTCGCCCCGCGGCCCGACCCGCAGCGCAGCGTAGCGGAGCGCTCCGGCCGCCTCCCCACGTGCTAGCCCAGGCCGGAGGAACACAGAGACATTAAATACTGAGGACGCCGCGACGTGCCCGCGGCCCGACGCAAAGCCCCGCCCCTCGCCCTCTTGCCCCCGCGCTCTCCCGCTCGCTCGTGCACCTGCGCGTGCGCGCCGCCGCCGCCGCTCCCACTGTACCGCGCGCGCCCCTCTCAGCGGCGCGGGAGGGGGCGCGGTCTGGAGTCAACATCCCTTGGCCGCCAGAAGCTGGACCGGTCCTTGCTCTCGCGAGAAGAGCTGTAATCTCGGCAGGCCCTGAGGGGAGGAGGGGATCCCGGGTGCCGCGTTAGAGCACATCGGCCCCAGGGTCTTCTACGTGGCTGCGTCTGGGCTGATTTGGAGCTTCTGCCTCTGCAGTCTGAAGGAGTCCATTTGTAGGATCAGCGCGGACAGGCCAGCCGTCATTACTTTGTATTGCACTATTTGGTCGTAATTGCTCTATAGTTAATGCAGACTGGGCGAACATGCTGCTTTTCGAATGAATCTTTGTTGCCCAACTTAGTTGTGAGAGTGAACCACTTTCCTCTAAAAAGGCTGAAGATTTGAAATGACTCTTACAAAGTAACCTTGACTTGCCTTCCTCAGGAGCCTGAAACAAATTTCCTCCAGACAATTGGACAGGGTGGAGTTCTGGCTGGTCAGCCCTCCTCTGAATGTTAATGCGTAGAGACGCGAGTATTTTGATAAAACACACAGAACAGGTGTGCAAGCGCTGTATGTTTGTGCGTATCTGTAACCCCATCTGTAACTTTTGAGAGGCTGAGGCAGGAGGGTCATGAATTGGGAGCCCAGCCTGGGTGATTTACTGACTTAGCCAGATCCTGTCTCAAAATAAAAATAAATTTACAGTTGATCTTAGCCAAAAGAGCAAAAAATGATTAAAAGAAAGCGAGGGGGGATCGGATCTCATTGCGAAGGTCCTAGGTTCAATCCCAAACACTGCCCATAAAAATCATATTAAGTACCCACACACTGTGTTCTGTAGAACTATTGTGAGGACAATATGTAATGTGTCAACTTTTTAAAAAAAGGGGAAAAGAAAAAAGGTAATGTTTATTGAAAGTGTTGTTTAATTGTTTGATCAATCTTATATACCTATACCTATTAATCTAAACTGATCTGATGATGAAAATATGTAATATAACCATTGTTAAAGTTAAAAAATAGAAATATTAAATAATGAAAAAAATTTTAAAAATAAAGATAGCTATGGAAAATTTTTAAAAAATCATATTAAGAACCAATCATTAGGGCAGGGGATATAGCTCAGCAGGCTTAATCGCCTACCCTGCAAATGCAAAGTTCTGAGTTCCATCCGTGCTACAGAAAAAACTAAATTAAAGAACCTATCATTACTTGGGAAACTTAAATGTTTTCATTAACAACCAAATGCAAATTTCAGACAGTGAGATACCATTTATCTATTGAGCTTTTGGGACAAATTACTGTAAATGTGAGTCCCAAGGGCAAGATGGGATAGATGCAACACAGGAGACAAGAGGAAGCTGACAGTCCAAAGATATAACAAGACCAGCTTCAGGTTTTGTGGTCAGGAAAAACGTGAAGTGAAATTTAAATAAAAATGTTGGAAAAGAAGGAGCTGGCCTTGCAGACTGAAGACGGGCATTAGTGTCACAAAGTTCCCAGCAGAGTCACGACATAGGCAAAGACAAGGCACAGTTTCTGAGGCCAGGCAAGGCTGAGCCTGTAATCCCAGCCCTGGGGGAAGGATGATGGCTGCCAGGTGGAGGCCAGCTAGCTTGGCTCCATGGTGAGCCCACTATGTACTGAGACCCTGTTTCCCCCAAACAAAACGAAACAGCCCTGATGAACTGGATGAGAGTTGAAGGAAGTGCAGATTGTTGGGGGCTGGAGGTCTTGCAGGGAGGACAGTAGCCACCTAGTGATCCGCAGTCAGGTTTGATTTTCATCTACTCTACTCAGCTTGGAAGCCAGAGATGATTGAACCTCCAAGCCTTGGGCTGTGCTGTCTGCTCCACCTGGAGTGTTCTGAAGAGATTTGCGGGAACCACACCCTCCCCTCCTCTCTGGGGTCAGCTACTCAGTCCGAAGCCTTCCCCTGACTGCGGGGTACACACACACACACACACACACACACACACACCAGAGTGCTGTGTAGCCTTGCATTCAGTGAAGGACATCAAGGCCACTCAGGACGCTTAGGCAGAGCAGTGCACTCAACTGTTTGTTTTAGAAGTTGAGCTGTAAACCAAGTGGTGATACACACCCATAATCCCAGCACTCAGGAGATAGAGGCAGAAGGATCCAGAGTTCAAGGCTAGCCTGCACTGCATAGCAAAAACCTAGCTCATAAAAAAATTTAAAAAACGACAATAGCTCCTCTGAGAAGAACAGCTAAGAGAGAGACCAACGGGGACGCAGTGAGAGCAGGCAAGAGACTGCAGCAGATGGTTCAAGTGAAAACTTGTGCTGCTGGAGCCAAGGGCCCAGAGCTCAGTGACTGAGGACGAAGAGGCCGCATAGATTCAAGAGCTGTTTTAGATCAGTCACCATAATGCCCTCCCTATAGTCTGAGCTCTCTCTAGCAGGCTGAAGCAGGAGGATCACACACTCAGGTCAGCCCAGTTAGCTAAGTTGAGATTCTGCCCCCAAATATAAATGCATTCATACATATGTACATATAGGATGGGGATGTAGTTCAGTAACAGAGTTCTTGGCTAGCCTGTGGGAGGCCCTGGGTTCAATTCCCAGTACTAAAAAGAATAGAATTTCTCTTTCTCTCTCTCTCTCTCTCTCTTTCTCATGCAAGGAACAGAAACATTTCAAAAGTACAGTAAGGGGGTTGGGGAGATAGCTCAGTGGAATAAGCACTTGCCTAGCAAGTACAAGGGCCTGAGTTCAATCCCCTGTTCTGGGAGGAAAAAAAAAAAAAAAACCTCTAGAAAATCGAAAAGTAGAGAAATGAAAAATCCAGGGAGGATGGAAGGTGATTGATCCTAAGGACTTGCCACTGGGAAGATAAGATTATATTTTAGATGGGCTGGCCAGGTAGCTCTGTGGACTAAAGCACCTGCTTAGGCAAAGCAGGGACAAGGGTTCAATCCCCAGTGTGTCATGCTGACCCCACCCCCGGAGCATGCTGCACCAGCCACTGAGACTGGGTGTGGTGGCGAATTCCTGTAAATCCCAGCACTGAGGAGGCTGAAAACAGGAGGATCACTACGAGTCTGATTTGTGTAGTGAGACCTTGTACTAAATACATTAAAAAAAATTACGTCTTAGGGTCTCACTTTAACCTCAGCACAAGATGGATACTCTGCTTAAAGCAATAATCTTTCCTTTCTTCTCTCTCTCCCCTTGTTTTTTGGTGCTGGGAATCAAACACATTGCCAGGCAGGTGCTTAGGCCATGGAGCTACATCCCCAGCCTCTCTCTCTTTCTTTAGTGACACTAGGAATTGAACTCAGAGTCTCATATGCTAGGCAAGCTCTTTAACACTGAGATACCCCAGTCTCAAGACAAGAATTTTAACTTGGGGTGCATTAAAAAGCAGCATAAAAGGATGTCCACAAACTTCCTCCAGCACTATCCATATGATACTGGAGATGCTGTATGGCATTTTATTTTATTTTATTTTATTTATTTATTTATTTATTTAATTTTTTTTTTGTCTTTTTGAGACAGGGTCTCACTATGCAGTTCAGGCTGGCCTTGAGCTCACTTTTGTAGCCCAGGCTGGTCTCGAACTCGCACCGATCCTCCTGCCTCAGCCTCCCGAGTGCTGGGATTACAGGCGTGCGCCACCACGCCCGGCTCAGTATGGCATTTTAAAAAATAATTTATTTGTTTGTTACAGGGTCTTACTATGCAGTTCAGATTCCTAATGATCCTCCTGTCTCTGGGATTACAGGCATAAATGCCCAGTTTTTCTTGACCTGCACAGCACATCCGGGGTTCCTAGACCAGTGGTATTGCAGTTCTAACTTGTGTCCTTGTGCTTGCCAAGCAGGTGCTTAAACCACTGAGCTATCTCCCTAGCCCCTGTATGGTAGTTTTCTGCTGATAGTTACAGCTAGCTCCTCTCAGTTTCTCTAATCAGACCCTTAAAAAGGAGAATACAGTAATTAGAAGAATGCAATAATTACTATCTAAAACAGTAAGGGGACCTGGGGATGGAGAAAGACAGGAGGAAGGGGAGTGGGAAGGGAAATAAAAAGATTAAGACGCATTATGGACATCCCTGTTGCCTACAAGGGCTTGGTATGTACTTCAAGCTGGTCTTGAGCTCACTGCATAGCCCAGGCTGTCCTCGACTGCATCGTGATCCTCCTGTTCCTGACCCCCAAATGCTGAGATTATAGGTGTGCATCACTACGCCTAGCTGAACACATTGCAAACATAAATTTATTATTATTATTATTATTATTATTATTATTATTATTATTATTTTGGTGGGACCAGGGTTCAAACTCACGACCTTGCACTTGCCAGGCAGGCACTTGTACCATGGAGCTATCTCCCCAGCCCCTCATAAATTAATTCTTAAAAACCTGATCCAGAAAGAAATATTTAAAATGAAAGTATCAAAGACTAATTCTAAAAAGTAGTCAGGCTTGGTGGCCCATGCCTATAATCCCAGCACTCTGGAGGCTGAGACAGGAGGATTGTGGCGAGTTCAAGGGCTACAAAGTGAAACTCTGTCTCTAAGATAGAAAGGGAATGTGCTGATCAGAAGGAGGAGGGGAAAAAAGCAAGCATCCCGAGGAGACCATGGAAGGGGTTTCTGATAAACTGAAGAGGTCAGCTGAGAACCTGCTGTGATCACTCTGTTGATTCCCTTAACTCAAACCGTTCCCTGCTCGGCCACTGTATGGCCTTCTGCTAACTCAGAGAGGGGTGGGGCATGATTAGACCTACGAAAACACTGTTCTCCCCACGACATTGGTGTAAATTATGTAAATTGCTCTCTCGCCTTCTAAACTGGTACCTCTCGCAGCACGAGGTAGCTGGCAATCTGGGCCTGGAACATTGTGAGACTGAAAACCTGTTACAGTGAGTGAGGGTTCCGTGCAGGATGATGAGGAGCCTTTCAAGACAGCATCCCTTTTGCGGGCTTTGCTTCCACTGGCCTTGAACTCATTATGTAGCCTAGGCTGGCCTCAGATTCTTATTGATCCTCCTGCCTCAGCCTCCTGAGTGCTTTTTTGAGATAGGAAATAGGGTCTCTCTGTACAGCTCAGGCTAGCCTTGAGCTCACTTTGTAGCCCAGACTGGTCTTGAACTTGCAACGACCCTCCTGCCTCAGCCTCCCAAGTGCTGGGATGACTGGTGTGCACCACCATGCCCAGCTGTGAGGCTCTTCTTAAAGCCTGTTGTATCCTCTTCATGGCCCCTGTAATTTTAAGTGGGTGAGCATTTGAGAAATGCCCCATCTTTCCTACTGGAAAAATCCACCAAGGAAGTTTTAAGTACCAGTAAATGTGAGCTGTCTGCATTCTGGGTGTACGTTAACAGAGCACCTCCCTTGTGTCTCCTACGCCCAGTTCCTTTAAAATAAGGATGCCTTTGTTTATACCCCAGGGCATGTGCTTTTGGCAGAAGAATAAAAGACTGACTTCCAGGGAAACCACTGGAAGAGCCCAGGAAAAACAACACAAGATACACTTAGCAACTTAGACCCAGGGAGCACTCACTGCCCCGTGCCGTGCCAAATGCCGGATCCTAACCCCCCCGCCAGCCTCTGAAACATTCATTATAGTGTTCGAGCTTCACAGCCCTTAGTCACACAGCAGCAAAAGCAAGAGTTTAACCTTACGATCTGACTCAGAGCCTGCAGATTAGCCAGCCCCTTTCGCTGTCTGGAGGGAGACAAGCAATCCAGGCACAGGGTTTGCTTTTGTTTGATTTGGGGTTTTTTTTTTTTTTTTTTTTTTTGTCTTTTTTGAGACAGGGTCTTGCTATGCAGTTCAGACTGGCCTTGAGCTCACTTTTGTAGCCCAGGCCAGTCTCAAACTCACATCAGTCCTCCTGCCTTAGCCTCCCGAGTGCTGGGATTACAGGTGTGCGCCAACATGCCCGGCTTGGGTTTTGTTTTTGTTTTCAACACTGGCAATTGAACCTAGGGCCTTTGTGCCAAGCTACATTCCTCGCTCCTATTATTATTATTATTATTATTATTTTGATACTGGATATTGCTAAAGTCCCTAAGTTTCCCAGGCTGAGGTTAAACTTGTGATCCTCTTGTCTCGGCCTTCCAGAGTGCTGGGATTGATGGTATATACCATCATGCCTGCTTAAGAGACATTATTTTTATATACAGAAATATATATATATATATATGGTTTTAATCTCCATTTGCTCAGAATGCATCCTGTTTGGACATAGGGCTGTAGCAAATGTTATATCAAGAGCATAGTAGAGTAGGCCAGGCCCCTAGTCCAGTATGACTGTGGTACCGTGCAGAGCCAGGCACGGTGCACAGGCCTGTAATCCCAGCTACTCAGAAGGCTGAAACAGGAGGACTGAAGCTCACAGCCAGCTGGAGCAACTTGATAAGATTCTGTCTCAAAATGAAAATAATAAAATAAGATAAATAAGGGCTGGCCAAATGGCTCAGCAGATTAAAGCACCTGCAAGCAAGCACAGGGGCTGGGGGTTCAATGCCCAGGACTGCCATGCTGGCCCCGCCCCCGGGGGTGTGCTGACAGCAACTAAGACTGGGCATGATGGTATGCGTCTGTAATCCCAGCTTTTGGGAGGCTGTAAACAGGTGGATCATTATGAGTCTGGTGCAGTAATGAGACCCTGAACACCCTGTAGACCCTTCCCTAAAAACAAAACAAAAATAAGATATGGGCTGGGGAGATAGCTTCGTGGCACAAGTGCCTGTCTGGCAAGTACAAGGTCATGAATTTGAACCCCTGTCCTGCAAAAAAAAAAAAAAAAAAAAGAGATAAATAAAAGATGTTTAGTAGGCTGGGAGTGTATCTCAGTAGTAGAGTGCTTGCCTAGTACATGCAAGGTCCTAGGTTCGACCCCAGTACTGAAAGGAAGACAAAAAGACCCCAAACCAATAGACCCAGGGAGACTGAGGTCCTTCTCAGAAGACAACCTCTCAAAGGCAAAGAGGCGCAGAGCTCGTAAAGCTAGAAAGAGGCAAGAGAGCTTCGCTGGGGTCTGTGGCCTTGCTGACACCTTGAGTTGGGATGTCTTTCCTGTAGAACGGGAGGCAGCAGGTGGCTGTTGGTCTGAGGCAGCCAGCTGGTGGTGCTGCATTGCAGCAGTCCACCGGAAATGCATGCGGGGCCCTTCTTATCAGAACCCCAGACACTAGTTGCTAAAGAGTAGTATGATGTTGGTGGGTTTTGGTGGGTGCCGAAGGAGAGTTGCCGCGGTTTTACCGTGGCTTCCCTGGCAGGGGATTCATCCAGGTAGCTTTGATAAAGGGGCCTCCAATGGCTGCTCCTCGAGCCCACATGCTTTCTGGGTCTTTCACAGCTGTGTTGTCCTGTCTTGGTTCTGGTGCTGCTCAGTGGCTGGCTCTGTCTCCCAGAGCCCCTCAGCCCTCCCCAGCCACTCCCAAGGGCAGCTTAGCTTGGAGCAGGAGCAGAAGAGCCTGCAGGCTCCTTCGGGCAGGGCGAGGAGGTCCACTCGGGGCCTTGCCACGGCGCTGAAACTCACGTAAGCAGAGAAGCAACTGAGCCATGGGGACCACTGCCTTCCACAGGGGGGAGGTCGCTTCTGTTGGCCCCCTTCTTGGGACCCTCCCAGAGGTCCCCTTCACGTACTGGGTGCCTGTGTACAGATGTTTACACTGTGCCGATCTATAAGAAAACGGCAGTGGGTCCTCCTAGGTGAAGTTTCTAAGCTGATGCATTGTGTCTCTTTCCGTAGTTGGCATGGCTTTCCTCACCATTCTAGCATAACAAGCCAGAAATCTCAGGTAACTTCCAGGGAACAGGAAGTGGCCCAAGCAACCCACTCCCAGGAGAGGTGAGCAGAGCACCCAGCAATACAGGAGACCCGACCCTACACCTAAACGCTCCAAATCCCCACACACTTCCTGTCATCTCTCAGGAACCTCTCCTTGGCTCCATTCACTCCAAACTGTGGTGAATTGCTAAGTAAGGGCCTGTCTCCTGTTTGCCCAGATTTGCGAGTTACCCGCAAACTAATGAGTTCTACTCAGGGCAGCCTGTGCTGTGGCACTATGCAAATCAGGTGACAGGCGCCCCGCCCCCCAGCACACCCTCCTTAGCTCCTTGGTGATCAGGATGCAGGAGAGAGGCCCAGATTTCAGCCCCTGCTTGCCCTGGGCTGGTGCTCACGGCAGGGATTAGCCAGGACAATGGTCAGATTCCTGAATCTGCCACGGAACAGCTAACTGATGAGACCACTCCAGGGTTTCTGCACCATACAGCACTGACTGCATCCGGATGTTGCCCAAGCCTTGCTCAGTACAAACACAGACAACCCTGGAGGGGTCAAGGCTATGGCATAATGTTGAGGAGAACAAACTCTGCAGTCAAGCACGGTGGAGTGCATGCCCAGATGCCCAGCATTCTGGGAAACAGACAGAAGGGTCACAAGCGTGAGCCCATCCTGAGAAACATAATGACTTAGTGAGATCTATCACAAAATAAAAAAGGGATGGGGCTGTGACTCAGTATGAAAGTCCTGACCTCAGTCTGCACTATTGCAAAAGGAAAGGGAGGGAGGGAGGAATGGAAGAAAGAAGGAAGGAAGGAAGGAAGGAAGGAAAGAAGGAAGGAAGGAAAGGGAAGGGAAGGAGGGAGGGAGGGAAGGAGAGGGAGGGAGGAACGGAAGGAGGGAGGGAGGGAGGGAAAATTGGTACAACCACTTTGCACAAGAGTTTGGCAAAACCTAGTAGAGTAAAAGGTATACAGACACTAAAGAAAGCACTCTCCTGGGTGGACGCTTCTGCAGATACAAAGAGGTGTAGTTGGGGGCTTTCGGGCTAGCTCCATGGTTTAAGCACTTGTACCAGCAATCACAGTTGAGCACAGGGGACAGTGGTTCAATCCCCAGATCCATCCTTAAGGCAGGCTGATCCACCAAAGAAAAAAAAAAAAAAAAAAACCTTCTCAAAAAAAAAAAGAGGTGTAGTCATATATGAGTATTCATTGAGACATTGTTTACAATCACAAAAGAAATTTAAAACTCAACATCCATCCACAAATGATTAAGATGGCATCCTTCTCCAGGGAGATACTGTATAACATGAAGAAGCTCTATACACCAACATAAGTGAATCTTAACAGATACATTCCTAGAAAAAGCCAGTTGTGTGGAGAACATTGCAAGCTGTATGACTCTATTTTTTTTTTGTCTTTCTGAGACAGGGTCTTGCTATGCAGTTCATGCTGGCTCTGAGCTCATTTTTGTAGCCCAGGCTGGTCTCAAACTCACACTGATCCTCCTGGTTTAGCCGCCTAAGTGTTGGGATTACAGGTGTGCGCCACCATGCCTGGCTCCCCTGGCTTGTATGATTCTTTTTATGTGATGGTGTGGGGTTTTTTTTGTTTGTTTGTTTGTTTGTTTTTTGGTGATAGAAAATGTTTTTAAAAGTCCATGAAGCCGTGGATATAGTTCAGCAGTACAGCTTCTGCCTGGCAGCAAAAGGTCCTGAGTCCTTCTCCTGGCACCAATAATAAAATAAAGACATACCCATGAAACATTGCCCCTGAATGCATATATACATTGAAAAATGTAAAAGTGAGCCCTGAGTGTCGTGGCCCAAGTCTGTAATCCCAGCACTCACTCGGAAGGCTGAGGCAGGAGGGCCAGCGAAAGTTTGAGGCCAACCTGGGTGATACAGGTTTTTCCAGGCACCTGGCACAGCAGAGAAACAGGCCGAAGGCAAGAGGAAAGCAGGCTTTATTATCTTGGAGGACACAGAGAGAGAATGTGGGAAACATAAGGAGTTCTCTGGAGCTGGGGAAATAGCTCAGTAGAATAAGCACTTGTCTGGCAAGTGTAAGTTCCTGAATTCAATCCCTGGGTCTTCGAGAAAAGAAAGAAAGAGAGAGAGAGAGAGAGAGAGAGAGAGAGAGAGAGAGAGAGAGAGAAAGGCAAATCGAGACTGAGGTTTTATGACCTTTTGTCAGAGGTAGAGTTTGAGGGGGATGTTTAGGTATACCTGAGGAGCTGACTGGGGGTCTCCCCTGAGGCAGTGGGAAAAGTAAAAGGACCTTGCACCCTGGGCTGAGTTGGAGAGAGGAGGGGAGGTGGTCTTGGGGAAGATGGGCTTTTGTTCTAAGGACTTCAGCCATATTAGATGACCACCATAATGATTCAGTAATTTATACTAGGGCCAGAGTCAATCACTGGGCTCCACAGTGAATTCAAGACCAGCCTGGACTACATATCGAGACCCTGTCTTGAAAATAAGATGTGAAGCTGGGCGTGGTGGCACACGCCTGTAATTCCAGCACTCGGGAGGCTGAGGCAGGAGGATCGATGTGAGTTCGAGACCAGCCTGGGCTACCAAAGTGAGCTCAAGGCCAGCCTGAACTGCATAGCGAGACCCTGTCTCAAAAAAAAAAAAAAAAAAAAGATGCGAAAGCAAGCGTGGATTTATAAATACAAGAGTCGGATGTTGGTTGTCTAGAGATCAAGAAGGAAGACGGGAAGGATATACAAGCAGCCCTGCATAGTCCCAGGATACAGCTGGGCACAGCAGCAATCCCTACAATCCCAGCCACTGCTAAGGCTGAGGCTGAGGCTGAGGCAGGAAGATCTAAAGTTCGAGTCCAACCTGGGCCATTTAGCAAGATGCTATCTCAAGACAAAATAAAACAAACGAGTGAAAAGGGCTTCGGATAGAGGCCTGTAACTCACTCCGTGGGTTCACGGCTCAGTCACAAAAAGGCAGCAAATCACCAAACGTCCCCTTGGAACTCACATTCACCAATTCAACCAGCCAGGGATAGAAACTTACACAAATTTGTCTATAGTAAAGACTTTTGCCGGGCGTGGTGGCTCATGCCTGTAATCCCAGCACTTGGAAGGCTGAGGCAGGAGGATTGGTGTGAGTTCGAGACCAGCCTGGGCTACAAAAGTGAGCTCAAGGCCAGCCTGAACTGCATAGCGAGACCCTGTCTCAAAAAGACAAAAAAAAAAAAAAAAAAAAAAAAGACTTTTCTCCTGTTATTGCTCCCTAATTGATATGGTGGGACCATTATTTACACAGCATTTTCATTGTGCTAGCTATCGTAAGCAATCTATGGATGATCTCAAACATATGTGAGAGTGTGAATTGGTTACATGCAAGCATTATGCTATTTATGAGTTTAGCATCTGCAAATCTTGGTATCCCTGGAGGGCTTCCCTGGGGAGGATGAGCTATCTATCTATCTATCTATCTATCTATCTATCTATCTCTATCTCTGTCTCTCTGTCTCTCTCTCCTTCCTTCTTTCTCTCTGGAATTAAAAGGGTACAGGCGATTTCAACTGAATCTATATTATTTTATTCCTTCAAAAGCATCACAGAGCCAAGCGTGGTGCCACACATCTGTAATCCCAAAGCTTGGGAGGCTGAGGCTGGAGGATTGCCAAGAGTTCAAGGCCAGCCTGAACTACATACATAGTGAGACCCAGTCTCAAAATAAAACAATGAAAAGAAATTATAAATTTTTCAAATAAATAGAAGAATCAGGGGCTGGGGAGATAGCTCAGTAGAATAAGTGCTTCTTTGGCAAGCGCAAGGGCCTGCGTTCAATCCGTGGTTCTGAAAAAAAAAAATGAGTACATGGGTGTGGGCTTCATTCTTCTCTGTAGTTAATTATAAGCTTGAGACGTTTCATAATAAAAACATTCCCTCTGCAAAGCATGGCCTCTGGCATCCAGTGGCCCTTGTTTGGGTCTCTGCAGCTCCGCAGCAGCACAGCCTCTGGCCAGCCTGTGGGATGGCTGTGGATGATCACATATGATGACCCACGCCGACTGCCCAGTGCTGGGACCATAAGCAAAGCTCTTGTCCCGTTCCAAGAGCTCTTGTCCATGAACCAAGAGCCAGTCACAGTTCCCTTGATAAGCCTGTGTTCGAACAGTTATTCATTGATTTATTTTTACCAGCTCTTGATATAAGGGCTGTGGTTACACAGCTGAATTACACCCACTCTGACTCATCCACAAGTTAAGGTCACGCACAACTGGAACAGAGTCGTGACAGAAGTCAATTGACAGGTGGCAGGCAGGAGGCAGTGAACATCAATGGGCTTCCCTCTGCTGTGTGAGGTTACAGAAAATTGACTCTGTTATTGCCATTCTTTGTAAATTTTTTTTTCTTTTAGAGACAGGGTCTTGCTATGCAGTTCAGGCTGGCCTTGAACTCACTTTCGTAGCCCAGGCTGGCCTCAAACTTGCACCAGTCCTCCTGCCTCAGCCTCCCAAGTACTGGGATTACAGACGTGCGCCACCGTGCCCGGCACTCTTTGTAAATTGGTCATCCACTAATACACACCTTATTACTTCAGTTATCTTTGTTTTTTTTTGTTTTTTTTTTTTTGTCTTTTTGAGACAGGGTCTCGCTATGCAGTTGAGGCTGGCCTTGAGCTCACTTTTGTAGCCCAGGCTGGTCTCAAACTCGCACCAATCCTCCTGCCTCAGCCTCCCGAGTGCTGGGATTACAGGCGTGAGCCACCACGCCCGGCACTTCAGTTATCTTTGTTGCGTAATAAACTACTCCAACTCTTATTGCCTTTTATTTATTTGGAGAAGGGGGTTGAGACTGGGTCTCGCTATGCAGTGCAGGCTGGGCTTGAGCTCACTATGTAACCCAGGCCAGCCTAGAATTCACTGGGGTCCTCCTGCCTCAGCCTCCCAAGGGCTGGGGTTACAGGTGTGTGCCACTATGCCTGGCTGTGGTGGCCAGCATGGCACAGAGACAGCATGGCATGGAGTACCAGGGATCAAATCCGGGTCCTTGCACTTGCTTGGCAGGTGCTTAGACCACTGAGCTATCTCTCCAGCCATTTATTCTTCCTTTTATTTTGAGACAAGATCTCTCTAAGCTACCTGGGTTGGACTTGTAGGTACCAACTAGCAAGACTCAGGCTGCATCACGAATCAGTAGTGTGAAATGCAGCCTGATGTAGCAGTGGTGAGGTATGGGGTTCAAATGCACAGGTTGGGCTGGAGAGATAGCTTGGTGGTCTGAGTGCCTGCTTGGTGAACACAAGGACCAAGGTTAGATCCCTGGCACCATATGGTGTGCTGGCCCCAGAACTGAGCATGGTGGCACGCACCTGTAATCCCAGTGCTGGGGAGGCTGAGACAGGAGGATCGCTATGAGACCAAACTACATAGCAAGACCCTGTATCAAATAAATACAATAATAAAAACAAAACAAAACAAATGCACAGGTCAGTGTGAACTCACTGCATGGCCCTCAGACAAGTTCCTAGACCTCTTTCTCCCCATCTTGTCCTCATCCCTAAGATGAAGACCCACAAGATTGAAATTCCCAGAGTTCTTTGAGAAGCAGAGAGGTCTGAGGAAAGTGCCAGTGGTCCTAGCTGAGGCGTTTGCGCAGAGCTGCGACCTGCATGGTGGGTATTTGGCTTCTTGTCTCTCTATACAAGGTATCATGAGCATTACTTCTGGAGACACATCTTCTGCCTGTCACAAAAAGACTCAGGGGAGCTGTGGCACTATCTGACCCTCCCAAAAAACCTCAGCTCAACTGCCAGGGAGCTGGACCTCACTCTGCAAATCTATTCAACCTTTGGGGAAGCAACTTAGTAATCATTAACAAGAGTCATAAAAAAAAAAAAAAGTCCATATCCTCTGACCTAATATTGAGATTTCCAGAAAATTTTCCCCAAGGGGATTGATTCAAAAGAAAGCAAAATCCATACACATCAGCTCCTTATTGCAGTGTTTTCTACAGCAACTAAAAGTACACAGCCTGCCCTGGAGGGGTGGGGTTGGTGCAGCATGCAGTGCCAGGGATTGAACCTCAGTCCCTGACGTTGCCTAAGCAGGCGCTTTAGACTGCTGAGCCATCTCACCAGCCCCTCAACTGAACTTTTTGCTTTAAAAATATTTTATTGCTTTTTGTTTGTTTGTTTGTTTTGTGTTGTTTTTGTCTTTTTGAGACAGGGTCTCACTATGCAGTTCAGGCTGGCCTTGAGCTCACTTTTGTAGTCCAGGTTGGTCTCGAACTCACACTGATCCTCCTGCCTCAGCCTTCCGAGTGCTGGGATTACAGGCATGTGCCACCATGCCCGGTTTATTTTATTGTTATTTGAAACTAAAATCAGACAAGGGCACAATGAAAGCACTGTCTTTTTTTCTTAATGTGCCAATTGTTTAATTAGATTCTTTTTTTTTTTTTTTTTTTT